>RJWK010038257.1:0-20890 GCA_004363435.1 Platanista minor
AAAAAAAAAAAAAAAAAAAAAAAAAGAAAGAAAGAAAGAAAGAAAGATGCCTTATTGAAATCCTGAAGCAATTTAATTCCTAAAGAGTAGTTTTCCATTGGACTTATTTGATTTTGACCACAACCCCTGTGTGCAGAAATGTTTCCTTTGTCTTTCCCTCCTCATAAATTATAAGAGACGAATGAAGCGATAATTATTTTAGGCCAATTGTTGAATTTAAAAAAGAGCCAATGAAAGATAGGAAATTAGTAAAAGATGCTGAAGAAAACATCACAAAATGTGATATTGGGCTAGTTGCAAGCTTATTTTTGAGGGAATGGGGAGTGGAGTTCTCTCTCTTTTGTAAAAGGAGAGAATTCAGTTATATTTTTATGGTTTCTTCCAGTCCTAAAATTTATTAATCTCTGGTCCAACATTTTTTCGAGCCTTCTGGCTTTCTACAGCTCTCATGAGCATGCCCACCTTAATATCTGATATCACCTTTCATATTTCTTTAAAAGTAATCTTGTTCTCACCAACTCCCTTCCCTTCAACCACACCAGAAAATGAAAGTAGAGAGAAAAGCACTGATAATAAAAATAGAATAAATTTTTGGTCTATCATGCTATTTTTTTAGACTGAAGATACTAAACAAGGAATATCCTTTGATCACTTTCTTTTGGAACTACAACATTATCTTAATTACTCAGGGCAGAAAAAGTTGCTACATGAAAATAAGCAAATTGTGCTTTGATTGTGGCAGTGAAATCTGATTAAAATAGATACAGAAAACAAGTCTTCAATAGACTAAAATTAAGATCTATTGCATATCTTACTAATTTGTATTTATTTTGATTAATATTAACACAAAAATTAGTGAATGGTTAGTATCATGAAAGCTAATGAAAGCTGTTTTGTTTTAAATTTGGAGGTACAGGAGGAAGTACACATTCGTCTTTTGATTTGCTCACTTATAAGATTTTTCAACTCAGAACTGCTCTGTAATAATGACCACCCAGTCACCAGTTAATCATTAAGAATGCTTTGCTATTCGTATTCTAAGAAAATCATCAACAAGGTACTTTAAATTCTAAAAGTTCTTTTTCTACCACTTATTTTGATAATTGCTTTGGTCTTATGAACAGTACATCTACCCACTGGTAATTTAGGTATCTAAAATTAAATAGCCATGCTATGACATTTAAGACAAATATACAATTAAAAGAAAAACTAACTATTAATTTTTTTGAAGGGAGAACAACTAAGATCTAGTCTCAGCAACTTTGTTGTTTGTAATACTGATGTCCCCCATTACCGGAGGGAAATTGCTTCCCAGACGCCATTGGATAGCAAAATCCGAGGATGCACAAGACTCTTATATAAAATGGTGTAGCATTTGCTTATAAGCTACTCACATTCTCCCATATACTTTAAATTACCTCTAGTTTAGTTTACTTACAATACCTAAAGCAATGTAAACACCATGAAAATAGTTGTAAATACAAATACAAATAAATGCTATGTAAATAGTAGCCAGCATCTGGAAAATTCAAGTTTTGTTTTTTGAAACTTTCTGGATTATTATTTCTTAATTAATGTTTACAATCTGCAGTTAGTCAAATCCTTGGATGTGGAGCCTGCTGATAACAAAGGGTCAAGTGTACCTTATTGTTGACTATAATCACTATGCTCTGCACTAACCCTCCAGGACTTATCAACTAGTTTTAAGTTTGTACCCTTAAACAATATATCCCCAATAGCATTATTATTTGAAGAGGTTTAAGACATGAGTTAAATTAGTTTATCAAACATTAGACAAGTATGAGAATCACCAGGAGTACTGTTTAAAAGAAAAAAAGGTACCTGAGTTGAACTTAGGCTTCCTATTCAGAACATAAGGAACTGAATTTTAACCAGCTTTCCAACTGGTTCTTAGGCACACAACTCCTGAAAAGCACTACGCTACAGTCAGCAGCAAGGAATCTAACTGGTCTGCCCTTTTTGGATCCAGGATAAGAATAACTGAATTGCCAGAAGGTATCCAGTGGGTCCCAAGACAGAGGCTCTGGCTTCCCCACCATTGTGAACAACCTTTGCCTTTCTCCCTCTTCCAATGAGAAGGAAATAGTCTTTCAGAGGTAGCAAACTACCTGTCCTTCTGGTCCCTCAGCTTCAGGTGTAATCTGAGATATTAACCCTCAAATATTCAGCAACAGCTCTACCACATGGCCAGTGCTCTAGGATACTTCATTGCTGCTAACTAGCATGGATATTTATTTATAAAGGAAAATTCACTCTCTTTTCCTGTAAAAAGAAACTCCCAGCCTCCCATAGCAAGCATAAAATAATATAGCTTGTTTTATCCCACCAAAATTATTTTTATAAAGTTTAATTAAATATAAGGGACGCATTCTAACAATGAGGGGTCTTAATAATTAATATTTGTCAACTGAATAACATATATTAAGATTTAGACTTATTTAAATGCAAGGTCCGAGGTCCTGATTTTTAAATAAAAATGACTTACAGCTTCTTTCCCTTATATTATTTATTTCCTAGTAAAGATTCTATTAATTTAATATACTCTTATTAGGTCTTGAGAGAACAAGCACTAAAGTCATAAAGGTTAACAACTGTTGTTAATTTAAAGTTAAACTGAGCTTACAGTAACTGAGTTAACATTTAATTAGTCAATCATATTACTGGATTAAAATTCTAGGCTCTTCAGTCCTGATGGTTGCAAATTTTTAAGTAAAGTTTATAGTTTCTTATTATTCTTGCTTGGGGTATATCTCAAGATTGAATTTAATTATTTAAATATTTTATTTTGGAAGGATTGAATTGTATGAAATCTAACTTTCTTTATCTCTCTTCTCTCTCTGTCTTTAATAATGCTTGCATTATTGCTTACCTTGTGGTTTGTTTTTGACTAAATTTTCTAACATAATAAGGAGCTTAATATTTCACTTTCTAGGAGCAGGTATTGTACCATAGGGTAAGGACAGGATGGAGTACTGAGATCCAGAAGTAGATTATGGCACAAAGGTACAGAATTAGTGGGAAGAGAAGAGAAGTTGAAAGTCATTTTCCATATGGATGACCTTATTGGATCTTTGTGTAGTCCCTCCTTCAAACTGATTTTTTTTTCTCTCCTTTGTGTCCTAAGCTGCTGATATATTTATATATGATAGACATATAGATATGTCTGGAATATATCTAATTCTGGAATGATTTTCCATTCAAACAAAGATGGATTTTGATGTGTTTCTATCATATCGGAATTAGATTTTTTACACACCCCATTTGAAATGGGGTTTATTCCCTATACTAATTAATTTCTAATAATTTGTATTTAATAATATAAAAAGAATTGTGTTTTTGCTGTTGTTTTGCATCAATTGTTTATACCACCTGTCACAGAACGAGATAAGAGTTCACTAGAAGCTGGGGCATTAATGTAGGAGGCACCAGTAGGAATAACAGTTGGAAATTTCGCTTCACTAGAATCATTGCTCAGACTGAAGGATCAGACATTTAACATAATGCACAAGCTGAAAACTGGAGATTACTAGGAACTGATCTAGAGGTTATCTAGTTGAAAATCCTTACTTTACTGATAAAATGTTATCTGGAAATGGTAAGTGATTTTCCTTAAACCCATGTCAGATAATTATCTTCTACAAACAATTTGATTTAGTAGACTTCTGGAGTTCATTTAGCAGAATGGGTGGCTTGGTGTAGCATCACCATTTCATCTGTGACCTAAGCAAGTTCATTACCCTAAGAAACTCAGTTTCCTTATCTCTAAAATAAGGATAATGATAGTTCCTACTTTGTAGAATTGACTTTAAGATTATTTAAAATAAGATATGTAAAGCATTAAAAAGAGTAAAGCATAATAATGTATTGAGTAAAACAATGTGTTAGTTATAAATTCTATTAGAATGTATATTCTAATTTTTGAACTTAAAATAATTTATGTTTGGTTCATTATGAATGCCAAATAATATAAAGTTTATAAATGTCAATGTTCTTATAGTTTAGGCAACAAAATCCTAGAGCTGTTTACACTGCCAGAAAATCTAAGATATATATATATAGATATATATATATAGATAGATAGATATATATAAAACAGTGAACATATGGGAAATTATTTTCATTCTGTTTATTTCAAGGAAAAAGCCTTTACCTATTTAATGCCATATTTAAAAATTTACTTTAATTGGGAATTTTTCTTCCTACTTTTCATCTCAATAAACTTTCAGTTTTCATCAAACTGTATTGGTCATTATAAAATATCATTATCTTTGCATTGAACTATTCATATATTTTTTTTATTTTACTGAAGATTTTGCAGCATCTTCAATATTTTTCCAAATTTTGGAGTGTTTTTTTAATACAACTTGGTAATATGTTGATAATTATATTCAAGCCCTTTATCAAAATAAAAACATACCAAAATCTCATTGTTTTCCAATTTATGCTCTTGTTCCATTTCTGCACTAAATAAAAATAATAATAGCATTCTGAATTTAGTTTAATACATATTCTTTAGTAGCCAGTTTGTTTACAATGATCGAAAATTTTCTTTATTTTTAAAGTACATTTACTGTTTAAAAAAAAAAAAGTTCTTTGCGTAGAAACAGATGAGTTATTTTGCTTTCTAGCCTCATCTTAAAATTGTTCTTGTTGTACACTACCTAAAATATCTAACCTATCATCGTACTTTAGATAATTTCAATTTTGTCAATTTTGGGAGAGCTTTCATACTATATTAATGAATTATTGACATACAAAATGTTTGGATGCCTGTTGTAATTTAAGACTGATTTTCTTGTCACATAGTTTACTCTATTTAGCCACAATAAAAGAATGAAAAATCCTGGCCAAAGCAAGTCTTCAAATCAGTGTTTTTGGTAAATACAGTGTTTATGTATTCGAAGTGTTTTTTATTCTACTAAATTATTCTGCAATAACAAAATAGATTAAAATTAAGCTACAGTCTAGATTAAAATCAAACTTTAAAGAGTTTTGAGGTCAGAACAGATTTTGCAAGGATTGGCTAAGGGATTCATTAACTAAAGCTTGGGGATTAGAGAGTATTGTCAATAGACCACTTTGGTACAAGTCAAAGTCACCATTTCAAAACCAGCCCTCTGTGACGGAAGAGGCAAAAGGATCATGAGGATACAGTGAGGGAAAGAACAATTTACTGAAGGGGGGTTGTGTTGTTTTAGAAGATGAGGTGGACGGAAAACAAAATAAATAGGAGTCTACTCTAGTCCATTGACTGACTTCCTAGCAAACACACACTTACACACAAACTGGTACAAACTCTTCTACAACATTTCCAAAATTATTATCACCCAACTTGATGCAGTGTGCATCACTCTTCCAAAAAGAGACACCCCAAACTCATTCCAAGCTTAAATACTTGCAGATCAGTGATCTAATAGCCCAGATTTTCTGACATTAGTTTTGTTTTGTTTTGTTTTGTTTTATTTTATACTATTCAATCTTGGGCAATTCCAGATCCTGCTTCTTATACATACTGCAACTAGTGAGCTATAATACAAATATAGAAATCCTAAAAACACTTGACATATAAAATAAAGAAAATGAAAAATATGCACTAAAACTATTTATTTGCCACTTCATCCCCTCCCAGGTGTGGTGTAGTCATAACAAAAAGCACTTTGGAGTAGAAATTGATTCCCCTGATTTATGTAGGAGTTTCTGTAATCTCCTTTCCTAATCCAAGATCCTACTATTTCCTATCTTACTCATTAATTTTAGGATCTGGTAAAGAATCTATCTTCTGCAGCTAAGTAAGGTGCACAGCCTTAATAGTTGCACATTACTTGCCCTAGGTGGACATGACCCTTAAAAACTTATATGGTTATTTTCCTCTTGTCTCTCTGATTTTAAACGTGCCAGCTTGGAGTGGAGCTTGTTTTCTTGTAGTATCTCAAGAAGGTTACTAGAAATTGGTTTAGCACTCTTCTCTCCAGTTTTCATGATGTGCAGTGTTCCTTTTACACTCGTGCTCCATCTCCCCAAAAATAGATGGAATAAGCAGCCACCATTGATCCATTTTTTCTCATTTGGATGAAGTAAATCTACCTAATGACTTAAGCCTTAGGAGTCTGAACTCTCATTATCTGTCCACATCAACCAGTGGAAAATAAAGACTAGATAATGTTCCTACAAACTCAAACTCCTTTTCAGGTAGGTAATTCCAAGGTCAACAGAGGAGCACAAAGTGTTAGTAAACCTGGTCTAGCTGTCACACTTAGCTGTGCACTGTTACCCAGTCTTAATAAGAAGCAAGGGAAATATTTGTCTTTTTTATCTAATGACTATCTTGTATTGTCTCATATTTGATTCAGAACTCAGGAAATAGAAGTGGTATTTATGGGACTCCCTCAAATACTAAAATTTGAAGGAAAATTAGGGAAATATTTAAGCAAATTTACTGAGGGTTTAGGATATCAATTTCACTAGGTCAACTAATAGGTACTGATCATTTTCTCCACACAGCAAATATCTGTCAATATATAGAGAAAATTTATTCAAATTATGGATAATATTGAAAGTAAGGGAAGAATATTTTCTTTATTCTCAAATAGAACTCACATTTTCTGCTTGGGGATAGAAAGGCAAGAGAAAAGTTTTGCAATGCCAGGGGTATTTTTTAATCCATTTCATTCTAAATGATTGTAAACATTTTGCTTCTATTTCCACCCACAGGTCTTTTCATTTATCCAATGCCTTGGAAGGTGGAAGTGTGGATGGAAATAAGTAGAAAGTAGAAGAATAAAAATGGAAGAACCATAACACTATAACAGTGTCCCTTTTTAAGCCAAGGTTGCAGTTTAACTCCTTTTCTCCCTTTAAGTCCTAATTTGGTGATGTGAGACTAATTTATGCATGAGTATAATAATTTTCCTTTCATTAAAATGGATAGAGCACTTGATCCATGCACCAATTTCATCTATAATCATAAAAGTGGAGAACAAAGTAAGTTATTCAAATAATCTAGAATCATGTTTTTATATATCAGTGTCAAGATACTTAACAAAACATCGCAGACTTCGATTACCTCCAAAATGTATTTTGATTCTCTTGGTCATTTGGAATGTTTTGATGTGGGTTTGCATTTAATCTACTTTATTTTTATTATTTTATTGTTATTTTTAAAATATATTTTATTATTGTTTTTATTCTCTTGTGACTGTGTCAACATCTTTTGTAAATATTTTGCCTTCTAAAAATCCAATCCAAGTATAGAAAAAATAAGCCCATTTATTGTAAGAAACTTCAGATTTTCAAATGCACTTATTTTTTTTTTTTCTTTCTTAAGATTTTCTGCAATTACAATGAGTCAGTATTCTGATACTTTATTGCAAGTTTCTATTTTTCTGGTATCTCATATCTACCAACATGAGACAGGGAAGTAAAAAGGCAAAGGAAAATCATCAATAGAGGAGCTTTCAGGAAAGGAGAAAGAATGCAAAACCCAAACAGAAAACAGGGCTTCCATCAAGAGTCAATCTCTATGAATCAGTCAGCAAGGGTGAGAAATCTGAAAGGAAAAAAAAAAAAAGTTTTATTGCCATATTTTAAAATCTCATTTCAAGTACACATTATTAACAAATGAATGAAAAAGAAATGGCTTTGAAATATAAGCCTTCCAACAGAAAGATGGGTGGGATAGATATCTTCTTTTGAGGACAAAAGTACACAATTTTTCAGGGAAGTAATTACTTTCATTTCAACTTCTGGTTTTTACACAAGCTCTCCTCCAATGATACTAAATAGCAAAAGTGATTGCTATAGCCAATACTGAAAATAGCTCTGCTCCAAAATTCTCTTTCCTTTAAATGTATTACATAGAGAAGCACCAGAAAATCTGGTGAGTGTTTGGGTCACCTGCATATCTAACACATCATTACTTTGTTAGTACCAGTGGCAGGACTACTGTTAATGCAGCAAAAGTCCTCAGGGAATCTGTCTCTGTATGGGCTGAGCATAAAGAATTCTGAGCCCAGTTAGTGAGACAAAGCCACAAGATTACATATAAAGAATCATTTTACCTCTAGCTCTTCACTTAGTATAAACAGTCTAGGCAATTGTTTGAACAATAATGAAAAAAATCTCTTATTTGCAACATTTTAGATTTTTTCTAATATATAAATATCAAATAGAATCCTACTTTTAATAATTATTTGTGTTTTTTTCTTCTTCTGTTTTCCTTTTAGTCTGCCTATACTGGAAAATGTTGTTTCATTACTATAATTCATAAGAAACTGCTTTACTTTTCTCCTGCATTAACATTTCAAGAGTGGCAATATAAATGTGTATAGAATTTCAAATGTTGTTAACTGAGTGAACTGGACATTGCCTTAAGGAAATATTTCTATTTGCCATAATAGAAATCCCAGAACCCAAACTAAGTAATAATATACTACGATTATCATTAATGGTGTATAATAAGTTATATTTTTATACTTTTATTTACCCTTTATTTTTGATTTGTTTGATTGTGTTCTGAGGTCTTTTGAGGGAGGAGAACTTTATCAACAAGGGACTGTCTTTGCTTTAGCTACGTGGTTCTCTAAATGCTTACAATGAAGCAAACTTGAAATATATAAGTATCACATGAAATTACAAACATAAACACACTTGATCATGAAAAAAGTAAGCTAAGTACAAGCTATTATCTCAGAGGTTGTTCAATTATTCTGCATTATAACAGACACTGTCTTTGAAAAATAAAAACATTATTAAAATTAATAACTTCCTACCCATTTTCCTGACATTTTAAAAACCAATCGTGTGTTTACTTGTAATAATGAAACATCTTTGTTCAGTTAATAATATATCAGTCTTCTAGAGGAATATACATTGAAGTCACTATATAAATGGTTTTAGATAACATTAAGTGATAAAAGTAACTGAAGGGGGATGGAATTTCAAGATTTAGATAGGACTAAAGCAAATTCTTAAGACAAACGCAAAATTTTAACCAAATGCTTGAAAGATAACAAAGCATTACAATATCTGTAACTGTAGTACTTTCAAATAGAGATTACCATTATTTATAACTAAAGTTTTCAAAACTTATGTCTCACAGGATGTAGATGTAGGAATGACCTCAAAATAAATCTAAGTAAATGAGTGAGTTGAAGAAACTCGTTATTAAAAAGAGTTGAATGTATCTACATCTTTTTATCAACATCATATTTTGCCTATGAATCATTTCTCATTTCTGCTTCCTATTACCATCTGCTCATCATGGAGCCATGGTTTCATGGGGATTGACAGCTCCCAAATCCACAGGAGAGATCTTAATCCATCTAGGCCACTCATGCCAGTTCCATTTCCTTTTACCTATGACTTGTTTAGAATTGGGTGTGGACTCCAGTTGTGGCCAGTGAGACAGGAGGAGAATTTTTCTTGGGGTCTTTGAAGACACACTTCTTTATCTTCAAAAAAAAAAAAAAACTAAAAGAAGCACTGTCTTCTTCTGGAGATTGCTGTCCTGGGAAATGATATCTAGAACTGCTGTAGCTATTTTATAACTCTTAGAAGAAGGAATATTGAAGGGCAAGTATTTAACACATTAAGGGTTACAGAGAGGAGGAAAAACATTTGGATTCTCAATGATATTAATAAATTTCAGATTAGACCAGGGCAACAGCCTGCCTTAATTCTGGCTTTCTTCTTCAGTGAGATGAATAATGATGATGATGATATTGTTCAAGAAAATTTGAACTGAGTATTTTATCTCTTCTTGCCAAAATATTTCTAAGATATACAATTTCTTATACATACCAACAAACCCTGTCTGATGAATTACATGAAATCAAATTAAAAGGGCTAAGAGTACAACAAGTAAAAGGAAAAGAAACAGTACTGAGACATTTATTAATGATTGTTTGGTTACACCACAAATAACCCAATGCTCATATACACACAACCTAGAAAGAAAAAAAGGTTTAATTTCAGAATCTTTCCCCAAAGCATCTAGTGATGCCAAAATAATTAGTTACTTTGATAGCATTTATATAGCAGCATTTATATCAATTTGGTATTATGCAGACCGGGCAATCAGTAGATTGATTTCATTCCAAGTGTTTTGGCATAATGAGGAATAAATAATCTAGGATAATTTTGGAAGTTTGTTTTGGGACAAGGATTTCAGTTCTAGTTATCCAGTAAAATATATTGATTGAGTATATATACTATATCCCGTAAAATTAGAGAAGTGAATAAAATATAGACCCAACTCTAACATCCCAATGCATAATTCAAGGTGTTAGCAGTTATAATATCTCAGGTCTTTTTCCAAGGTATGGATAAAAGAAAATGGAGTAAATCTCATACATATACTTCAAATATAATCTGTATTTCCAGAGTAACAATCAAAATGGAAGAAGATTTTTTGACTAAATATGTTTACAATGCAGATTTTTGGGGAGCATAGTTTGTGGATGATCTAGTTCATAGCATAATTGTTTAATTTTGCTTTGTAAGTCTTTTTTAATATCTAATAGAATAGACATGAAAATCTAATTCAATCATTTGCTTTTATTAAAAACTCACTGTCAAAAAAGCTGCTTTCTTAATGTTATCCCGTAACTTCTGAGGATCCATTTTGGCTCACATAATTTTAGCATGAAGAGCATGAAATGCATTCAAATAATGTGTCCATGGTATGTTGGCATTAAAAATGTTAGGCTATTTATTGTTGTGAGGCACTCGAATTTGAAAGGGACAGTTGATAAAGATATAATTAAAATCTTGCCTGTTAAGAAATCTTATGAATTATTAAAATCCAGATCCTATAATTCCTTCTTAAATTATTCTTTTCAACTTCTTGTTGCCACATGCGCCATCCTTCCTCAAGTGTTAAGCAATTACCCTTTCTAAGGTCAAAGAAGCACCTATAGGGCACGTCTGGAAAGCTGAGATAAGGACCTATGGTTCAGCCAAAATAGCTCTTTGACCGAAATATTAAGATCAGGTTGGGGAGGAAGCCATTACCTTGGGGTTCTCTGAACAGCTAAACAAGATTTATTCTAGTACACTTTACATCAATTCTTGGATGCATGTCTTTATTTTTATACAGCTTCATTTTCATCTAACTTCAAAACGTTGACTTTGGGCTTCCCTGGTGGCGCAGTGGTTGAGAGCCCGCCTGCCGATGCAGGGGACACGGGTTCGTGCCCTGTTCCGGGAAGATCCCGCATGCCGCGGAGCGGCTAAGCCCATGAGCCATGGCCGCTGAGCCTGTGCGTCTGGAGCCTGCGCTCTGCAACGGGAGAGGCCACAGCAGTGAGAGGCCTGCGTACTGGGAAATAAATAAATAAATAAATAAAACGTTGACTTTGTATTGACTTACGTGAAATGCTAGATTGAAAACCGGAGACAATTTTTTAGACTTAAAAATATACTTTATGAAAGATGGATTAACTGCCTATTAATTTCATTAAAAATGTTAAATAGAAATGATCTTATTCAAACTTGAGGTTTATTTTAAAGCAAAACTTATTTTATATATTTATTTTTTCTGAAGAAAATTTCTCTGTATTTCCAGAGGAGAGAAAGTTTTATTTAATCAATGTTTGAGTTTAAAAATATTCATAAACATTCCATCAAAGGAATTTGGTAGGTTAACACTATGATTGCGCCTTTATAGAATCACTGGCACAAACATTTATATCATAAATTTGGCCTATTCTTTTACCTATAACACTGAATGCTTTCAAAGATAAGTTAAACTTTGGCTTGTGACCTGTTTAGGCAGAGTTATGCTGGTACCTCCACTGAGGCTGAATTCTTAGATGCTGATGATATAATAGATCGTTAGCCAGGGTGGAGTAGGGATGAACAATGCCACTGCAAGACTATAGCAGGAGATTATGACAGTAAACATTTTGCTCTGAACTCAGCCCTCCATCAAAATAATTATACACTACTAATGAGAAGTTTTGATTTTCTTCATACATGGGTAACAGCAGAAACATTTCTGAGTATTCCAGAGTTAAAGCAGATAGGGGCTAAAACACTTCATTATGTCTCCAGCTGGATCAAAGCAATAAAAGAGGTGGTATATAAAATCATTGGTGAAAATATGAAATACATTTACATAGTCATCTGAGCATAGATCCTACAGATTAATGTTGATGTGACAGTGTGGATTATTATTATTTTAGCCAAAACCCTAAATCTGTATGGCTATTTTAAACATTATGTAAGAATTCTTAAGATGTGTACTACTAAATTTTCATCTATGTGTATATCATTTATTTTGTTACGGCAATATATGTCATGGAACATTTCTTTAGTGAGTCATGCAATATAATAGAGAGGAAGATTAAATTCTATATATATATTATATAATATTATATATTATAATTTTATATAATATATATAATGTGTGGGCTATATTTATTTATTTATTTATTTATTTATTTATTTATCTATATTTACTGTATGGTACTGGGCACTGAACTAAGCATTTTTATGTATTATCTCATTTAATATTTTTTTAAAAGTCTAGAATGTGTAAGTAATTGCTATCATTTCTGTTATTCAGATGAGGAAATTAGAGTCTGGGTAGTTTTAAGTAGGGTTACATTACATGGTTGGTAAGTGGAGGGATTATGATTCTAACTCTTGCAGCAGAGAAAGCTGTATACCTGCTAGAATAAGTGAGAGTTTTTCTTCTAATATGTGAGGTCAGGGATAAAGAGCAAGCATGTGATCATGTGATATTTATTAATAAATTTGTATACATTCTAAAGCAAAATCATCATGATTATATCATAATTATTGCTTCCTTCCTTTTTTCTGTTTTTAATTTTTTTAAGTGTGTTGTCATAATTTCAAAATGTAGTGTGGTCTCTCCTAGTTCCTCTAGCTCAACTCAAGCCCTAAAAGATCTGCATTTACTTATTTTAAATTCTTCTATGTATGAGCATAGAAAGTTGAGGAATGGATAGCCTCTTTAACATGCGGGGTAAGGAAGGCATGTTGAAAGTTCTTGCAGGATATGAATTCAGACCAATTCATTTATCAATTATTTCTCCTCATTTGTCATTCAAAGAGAAGTTAAGCAATCTTGATCAGGGAAAGCAAAAACTGGCTGAGTCAGTTCAACTGTCTTTACAGAGTTGAAATCATACTGTAATCAAAATTTGAAATTGAACATTCCCAGTATCTTACTGATCATAAAAATGCTGCCTGGGTCTTCCCTGGTGGTGCAGTGGTTGAGAGTCTGCCTACCGATGCAGGGGACACCGGTTCGTGCCCCGGTCCGGGATGATCCCACATGCCGCGGAGCAGCTAGGCCCGTGAGCCATGGCCGCTGAGCCTGCGCGTCCGGAGCCTGTGCTCAACAACGGGAGAGGCCACAACAGTGAGAGGCCCGCATACTGCAAAAAAAATGTTGCCTGATTTTCACCCTCACAATCCATGTTCTTTGAGAGGAAAGTAGAAAAGTTGAGTCTCATGGCTTATGATGGAAGTTAACCAGTAAGGGCTATAAAATTAGATCATAAAGGTCTATACAGGAAGGAAGGGAGGAAGGGGGAAAAAGAAAGGAAGAAAACACATTATTTTGGATGAATTTTTTAATAGTAAATAACAATAATGTTTACTGAATAATTACTTCATGAAAGGACAGACCTAGATTTTTGGGGGTCCTGAAAGTTATAAAATCAGGGGCCCTTTTAAAGAAAACAAAGTTCCAAAAATAATATAACCATGGTCAATCCAACACAACTTGACATGAGAAATCATATACGGAAGGCCCTTATCTGGGGATTGGGCACTTCTGAGTAAAAAATCCAGAGGCTTAAGCTCCAAAAGCTTCAGGTGAGTCTGTCTCTGACTGAAGATTAGACTGCACTGAGTTTATTTAACACCGCGGTCAAAAAGAAATGAGGGTGGAAACTGAGGCCTGGAAAGGTTGAATAATCTCCCCAAGAACCAAGATGCCCACTAGTCATTCAGATGCCAAAGCACATGTGCTGAACTCCTCTAGGTCTTTTCTGCAGATTTTATTAGTATCTGCAAATGTATGTTATAAATGCATCATGGAAAGAAACGAACATCTGGTTAACACTGGTATGTTCACAAAGGTTTTAAAAATTGTGTATTTTTATGTTATTTGTTTTTTCTACTAAGGTTGTCTTACAGTGTTTCCTAAAGGGTACAGTTAGACTGCATCAGATCCTGTATTATGGTGGAAATGTGTTAATAACAACAACAAAACTGAATGGAACCAAGAAATGGTCCAGAGAATAATATGTTAATTATCTGAGGAATAGAGACATTTACATATTGAGAAGACACTAAATTCTCAACATTTATTATTATATTCATTATTAACTATGAAAAGATATGGAAGCTCATAAATAACCTGAAACTTTTTAAATGGAGGATTTGATAAATAGATATTTGTCCAACTGTATAGATAAATAGAACAAAGGGGAAAGTATTAATGCTATGAAGAGATGGGGCCAGAAAAAGGAAAATAAAGTGCGTCTTTACTCTTTGAAGTAGTGGGAGGTAAAATAATACAATATGTTATCCTTAGAAAGGGATTTTAAAAATGTTTTCATTGGAACTCTAGGAATTTCAAGACATTCCTGGACACTGCCTCTCTACCTCAGACACATCTCCACCTATATCATATATTCTAGACACATATTTGAAAGAAAGTAAAGAAATAAAAGCAGACTGTTTATGGAGGATCCCCAGGAATCATGTCCTACAGGTACAAGTAAGGAAAAATAATAACATGCTGGTTTTAGGGGTTTATTGATACAAGTGGAACTAACTAAAATCAAATCAACAAAAGTTTTGCCTATACAAATAAGCCCAAACTTGGTATGTATGTAATGGACTGGTGGTGCTCTTAAGAAATCTAACTTCAGATCAACCAGAATAAATAATAGTTCATGAGTAAGAAATCCTATGATGATGATACATGTTTTGAGTTTAGAATTTAAATAATTGGAAAATTTTCAGACAGTAAAATTCATTTTTTAATACCTCATCAAGTTTGAAAGAGCATGTTCTGACTCTCAGTGCTTTGCATCTACTCTAATAATACAAACAACTCAACAGTAATGTCATTATTTCATTCTTTGAAAAAAAGTCTGGAAGTTATAAGTTTTGTGAGTAAAAAATAAGAAAATTTTGTTTGTTCTTAAGTCTTGGTTTAGATGTGAAGAAGGGATACTAAATCATTGCCAGACATAATAAAAGTAGAAATGCTAGGACAAAGCATGGGGAGTAATACAAGCACAATAATGTTAACTGAATGAATAAAGTAATGAATTAATTAAATAAACTTACCACTAGGGAAAGAGCTTTATTCTTGTCTTGAAATTCACTGAGAACTCTTAGCAACTGTGCCAAGCATAGCTTCATAAACACTGAGTCTTGAACTATAAACTTTCAAGTTATCACAGAAGTGATTTTTAAATTGCTTTGAAGAAGCCTAGGGGTCCAAGAGGGGTTTTTTTGTTTGTTTTTTGTTTTGTTTTTTTTGATTAAAGATTTAAACTTTTCAAGGAATCCATGTTTTTTTATATGTTTTGTGAATTTGTAATTCTAAATAAAATTTCAAGATAAAAAATCTTATGTCAAAAGAGGACAATCACCACCATAAAATCTTTGAACACATATGAGACAACTCTGGAGAATCTCATTAACGTGGCACAGAGGGAGTTTGCAAGGGGGATGAGGGTACTATAATCACAAGTAAGGGTTTAACCAGCTAAACCAGCACAAATGCTAAGACCTCATTTACACAAAAGACTGGTAAGGTCTGGGGATTTTAGGTTGGCGAAAAGATTCACTTCACTTTATCTTCCAGATTTATGGATGTTGAATGCCACATACTGATACTCTGAAGCCTGTGGCAGTAATTAGGAATTATTGGGTTGGGCTTGATTATAATGTATCCAATGAAACTAGAAGAATTATTTCTGAAATAAACTGCAGCCAATACATTCTATTATTATTAAACTCTTAGCTATGTATCTGTAAATTCATGAAGCCATGGTCCCAATCAACCCAATGACTGAATGAGAAAGAGAGGTATCAGGATATTGTAGATTGAATATTATGACTTTATTAGAATAACCATGTGTCAACTTGAATTGCCTTTTGAACTGTGGTGGGCTTGCCGAGAATTAGATTGGTGAGTGAGAGGCATTTTGTCCCATACATACCAAGGTTCTCATAATATTTAGCTTTTAATAAAGCAAGAAAAATTAAACCACAGTGTAAGTAAAACCTTTGTATAATTTTTATATAAAATGTGATCATATTTTCATTTTTATGGAAAACAAAGTTATTTAATGCCTTAAGGATCCCACACAATAATAGGCAGACTCCTGTAGACAACAGGAGTTGTCTATTGTAATTTGAGATTTGTTGAGACAGAAAACATGTTGGTCACTGCCAACTGGAAGAATTAGATGAATCTTTTGCTTAGAGGGGTTACAAAATAAGAGTAATACACATTTTAAGAGAAAGGACCTTAATGTACATGGTTTAGTACATCAACTGTCCAAGTGGAAAATGGCTCTCATTTTTCCTGTTGAGTTCTGTGTTTTATATACAGGAAATCAAATTCTATTTTAAATATTATATTAACCTTAATGGCACATTAGATAATTATGAAATAAGACTTATCTTAGTCAAGTATCAGCAAAGTGCCCCGGATGAGTAGTGTTAAATATTCAGTAAATACTGGTTGCATGCATGTTTAAATTAATGAATAAAAGATGTTTGTTCCTTCTTTTTGTTTAGCATTATCCTCAGAAAGATCTTACAAGAACTTCAAAATTTAAAATGTGCCAATACACATAATTGTGTAAGTATAATTAGTCTTATATACTTCCTTCCTGTGGCTGAAAGATAAAATTTAATTATATATTAAGAGAGTCATGACTCAACCATTTAACTGAATTGATTATAAAACACATTATGCTGAAATGTGTAAAAGTGTTCTAACCATGCTACCAGAAAACTACTAGAGCTAATAAATGAATTTGGTAAAGTAGCAGGATACAAAATTAATGCACAGAAATCTCTGGCATTCCTATACACTAATGATGAAAAATCTGAAAGTGAAATTAAGAAAACACTCCCATTTACCATTGACACAAAAATAATAAAATATCTAGGAATAAACCTACCTAAGGAGACAAAAGACCTGTATGAAGAAAATTATAAGACACTGATGAAAGTAATTAAATATACTACAAACAGATGGAGAGATATACCATGTTCTTGGATTAGAAGAATCAACATTGTGAAAATGACTCTAATACCCAAAGCAGTCTACAGATTCATTGCAATACCTATCAAACTACCAATGGCATTTTTCACAGAACTAGAACAAAAATTTCACAATTTGTGTGGAAACACAAAAGACCCCAAATAGCCAAAGCAATCTTGGGAATGAAAAATGGAGTTGGAGGAATCAGGCTCCCTGACTTCAGACTATACTACAAAGCTACAGTAATCAAGACAGTATGGTATTGGCACAAAAACAGAAACATAGATCAATGGAACAGGATAGAAAGCCCAGAGATATACCCACGCACATATGGTCACCTTATCTTTGATAAAGGAAGCAAGAATATACAGTGGAGAAAAGACACCCTCTTCAATAAGTGGTGCTGGGAAAACTGGACAGCTCCATGTAAAAGAATGA
Source organism: Platanista minor (assembly GCA_004363435.1). Taxonomy (NCBI): domain Eukaryota; kingdom Metazoa; phylum Chordata; class Mammalia; order Artiodactyla; family Platanistidae; genus Platanista; species Platanista minor. Next base: position 17,729 of record RJWK010038257.1, read on the forward strand.
AATTAGAATACTCCCTAACAACATACACAAAAATAAACTCAGAATGAATTAAAGATCTAAATGTAAGTCCAGACACTATAAAACTCTTAGAGGAAAACTTAGGCAGAACACTCTATGACATAAATCACAGCAAGATCCTTTTCAACCCACCTCCTAGAGAAATGGAATTGAAAAAATAATAAACAAATGGGACCTAATGAAACTTAAAAGCTTTTGCACAGCAAAGGAAACTGTAAACAAGATGAAAAGACAACCCTCAGAATGGGAGAAAATATTTGTTAATGAAGCAACTGACAAAGGATTAATCTCCAAAACATATAAGCAACACATGCAGCTCAATATCATAAAAAAACACAAATAACCCAATCCAAAAATTGGCAGAAGACCTAAACAGACATTTCTCCAAAGGAGATATATAGATTGCCAACAAACACATGAAAAATGCTCAACATCATTAATCATTAGAGAAATGCAAATCAAAACTACAATGAGATATCATCTCACACTTGTCAGAATGGCCATCATCAAAAAATCTAGAAATAATAAATGCTGGAGAGGATGTGGAGAAAAGGGAACCTTCTTGCACTGTTGGTGGGAATATAAATTGATACAGCCACTATGGAGAACACTATGGAGGTTCCTTAAAAAACTAAAAAAAGAACTACCATAGATCCAACAATCCCACTACTGAGCATATACCTTGAGAAAACCATAATTCAAAAAGAGTCATGTACCAAAATGTTCATTGCAGCTCTATTTACAATATCCAGGACATAGAAGCAAACTAAGTGTCCATCAACAGATGAATGGATAAAGAAGATGTGTCAGACATATACAGTGGAATATTATTCAGCTATAAAAAGGAACGAGGGCTTCCCTGGTGGTGCAGTGGCTGAGAGTCTGCCTGCCGATGCAGGTGACACAGGTTCGTGCCCCGGTCTGGGAAGATCCCACATACCACAGAGTGGCTGGGCCCATGAGCCATGGCTGCTGAGCCTGTGTGTCCAGAGCCTGTGCTCCACAACGGAAAAGGCCACAACAGTGAGAGGCCTGCATACCACAGACAAACAAACAAAAAGGAATGAAACTTAGTTATTTGTAGTGAGGTGAATGGAACTAGAAACTGTCATACAGAGTGAAGTAAGTCAGAAAGAGAAAAACAAATACCATATGCTAACACATATATATGGAATCTAAAAAAAAGGTCAGAAAACCTAGGGGCAAGACGGGAATAAAGATGCAGACCTGGTGGCTGCAGGAAAAGCACAGGACTGCGGACGCCCGCCGGGGCCGGGAGCAGTAGAGAGGGCCGACTCCTGCTTCATAGAGGCGCCAGCCCGCCGGTCTGCTCTGCCCATGCCATGTCTCTATGGCATCCCCAAAGGCCCTCTGGGGCAAGGAGCTCGATGAGCGAGGGTGCGGGCAACGACGGTGGCACTGGGGCCGTGGCACAGTCTCGAAGAGGCAGTCCCCAAGGGGGTGGCTTCGTCCCATCTACGCTGGGCAACCGAGAGCATTGGGATGCTGTCTATGAGAGAGAACTGCAAACTTTCCAAGAATATAGAGATACAGGAGAAATCTAGTTTGGAGAAGAGAGTATGACTCGACTAATAAAGTGGATGCAGAAACACAAGATTCCATTGGATGCTTCAGTGCTTGATATTGGAACTGGAAATGGTGTTTTCCTGGTGGAACTTGTTGGTACTATTAGTATTCATGTGTTAGAACCAAATTTAAAAATGAAGTTAAGAAAAACATCTTGCAATTGAGGATACTAGCTATCTAAATACAAAGTAGTAAAGCAGTCGTACCACTTACCTTGAGAAGTCACATGGTACAAAAGGGAGGCTGCATGGGCTGTGAGAAAGCACTAAATGAGAAGCCAGGGGATCTGAGTCCTAGTCTTGGCCCTTCTTGCTATTGTCTCAACCTTGAGCAAGCCACTTTTTTTTTTTTTTTTTTTTTCTGGACTTCAGTTCTTTCCTAAAGATTTTGACTAGGTGATTTCTGTTGGTTTCTTCTAGCTCAAAACTCTGGAAATCTGTATGTATAAAAGGAAGATGATTTTTTTTTTTACATTTCCAGTAGGACATATATCCCTTTTCTTAGGTAAGCATATGGTTTTTGAAGAGTGTTTAGCATATGGTTTGTAAAGAGCATTTTGTCCATGGAACTGAGTTTTGGTACAGGTTCTACTATTAGCTAAACCATCACTGTTAATGCCTGTAGTGTATCATTGCTCTGATGAATGCTGTGGAGGAGGTGTAAGAGTTAGGCTTCATCCTAGATGGTTTTACTGTTTCAGTTTGTAAGGTTATATACATAACAGTGAAACTTGCTAAGTGACTACCACCTGTCAAGCCTTGTGGTAGGCACTGGCAGTATGAAAATTTAGACCTTGTGCTTGAGTTGTTCACATTACAATAGATCATAGACTGACATAGACATAAATAGCTAATGCTGTAGCTTGATGTACGCAATAATAGATATACTGAGTATAGGAAAGGGAGTGATTTGGGGAAGAGGGATAGGAAGGGTCTTGGAGGAGCTAATATCCAAGTTGGGTGGCAATTGTGTTGAGTGTGGGTAGAGTGTAAAGAGGGAGAGAATTTCAAGAAGTGGAAACATTATCTAAAGGCATGAAGGTTCTGGCCCTATAAATAATTTGGTAAATTAGAATATAAAGTGTATGTGTAAGATAGACAGAGATGAGGTTTAAATTAAAGGTAGGAGCCATATCATATGCCATGCCTAAGAGCTTAGATTTTACTGTAAGTCTATGGGGAGCTATTAAAATGTTTGAAGCAGTGAAATGTGATTAGAAAAAAATTGTAACAAATTGTTTTGAAAAGAGGTTCAGCATAAGTACATTAAAGTGGGCAAACCAAAAAAGAAAAAAAAAAAAGTTGCAGACCTACTAGAGAATGGACTTGAGGATACGGGGAGGGGGAAGGGTAAGCTGGGACAAAGTGAGAGAGTGGCATGGACATATATACACTACCAAACGTAAAATAGACAGCTAGTGGGAAGCAGCTGCATAGCAACGGGAGATCAGCTAGGTGCTTAGTGCCCACCTAGAGGGGTAGGATAGGGAGGGTGGGAAGGAGGGAGATGCAAGAGGGAAGAGATATGGGGACATAAGTATATGTATAACTGATTCAC
>RJWK010038258.1:0-20890 GCA_004363435.1 Platanista minor
TTGCATCATCTTTACTATCATTATTCTGAATTCTTTTTCAGGTAGACTGCCTATTTCCTCTTCATTTGTTTGGTCTGGTGGGTTTTTACTTTGCTCCATCATCAGCTGTGTATTTCTCTGTCTTCTCATTTTGCTTAACTTACTGTGTTTGGGGTCTCCTTTTCACAGGCTGCAGGTTCATAGTTCCCATTGTTTTTGGTGTCTGCCGTCAGTGGGTTAGGTTGGTTCAGTGGGTTTTGTAGGCTTCCTGGTAGAGGGGACTTGTGCCTGTGTTCTGGTGAATGAGGCTAGATCTTGTCTTTCTGGTGGGCAGGACCGTGTCCAGTGGTGTGTTTTGGGGTGTCTGTGAACTTATTATGATTTTAGGCAGCCTCTCTGCTAATTGGTGGGGTTGTGTTCCTGTCTTGCTAGTTGTTTGGCATGGGGCATCCAGCACTGGAGTTTGCTGACTGTTGGGTGGGGAAATCTATATTTTTACATGACCACATGGGTTTCTTACTATCAGATGAGTTTGGGGGACCCTGGCATAATAGCCAAGGGAGTGGACTTGGGGGTTGCCAGTGCTAGATTTTCCTAAGTGGTAACCCTGGGAGAGTTTCTTAACGTTTCTGGGTCTCAGCTTCCCCATCTGTGCAATGGGAATAATAATAATCACTACCTCCTAGGGTTTCTAAGACTCTGCCTGCTCCAGGTTTTGAGAGAAGTATATTAAAAAAGACCTTTCCTAGTGAGTTCCCTAGCCAAGACAGCTAGTTTCCTGCTACTAAGAAAGGCACATTAATACAGCATATAAAGGAACAGGAAAACAGAACAGGGTCCTCTTACCCAACCAATATGACAGATCCAAGTGCTGGTTTTTCATAGTTGCCACAAGGTGCACTGTGCTGCTGCGTGAAACTGAAGAGCATAGGCCAAGCCAGCAGAGGGGGCTGTGTAAGAACATCAGTTCAGGAGTCTGGAAATCTTATCATGAATTTAAGCTCCAACATTTACTAGAAGAATTAAGCTTTTAAAAACATCTCCTGGGCTTCCCTGGTGGCGCAGAGGTTGAGAGTCCGCCTGCCGATGCAGGGGACACGGGTTCATGCCCCGATCCGGGAAGATCCCACATGCCGTGGAGCGGCTGAGCCCGTGAGCCATGGCCGCTGAGCCTGCGCGTCCGGAGCCTGTGCTCCGCAACGGGGGAGGCCACGACAGTGAGAGGCCCGCGTACCACAAAAAAAAAAAAAAAAAAAAAAATCTCCGAACCTCAGTTTCATTGTTTATATTGAATGGGGGGTGATTTATCTGGGCTATTAGGAGGCTGCAGTGATCAAATGAGATAATAAATGTCAGTATGATCTTCATTTTGAAATAGACGCTGTTTCTACAATAAATGCTCATTAAACAAAACAGAGAAACTCCCAAATACGGTTTTTTAAATCCGTTACCTATAATCTACCCAGTCCAAGACAACGATATGGACTTTTTTTCTAGTTTCCTAACATTCGTGATTTGGGGTTGGGCTTTTTGAAGAAAGAATTTTGATTCTCGTGTTCTGATCATAGGGTATATACAGTTTTACACTTTATTTTCTATTTAATATTATCCCATTTGTATTTTTGCGTCTTTGAAATGGCTACACAAGACCACCATTTACTCCAACAGTCCCCTATTGTTGGACACTGCTTTGCTACAAACCTTGTGCTATTATAAAAATCACTGTCATGAACATCTTTGTGTTTTACTATTTAAATATATTTGTACTTTTTCTTTTCTTTTAAAGTAATTCCCATGGAATATGGAATTACTGAGTCAACAGCACACAATTCCAATTTGTAAAATGCTATTTAAAACCACAAAATGTAATGCAGTGGAAGGACTGGTTACAGCTCATATTTTCAAGTTTTTCCTACAACAGGCACAGGACTGTCCTCAGTACCCCGGGAATAACTCATGAAGCAGCGGAGAATCCTTGTGTCAGTCCTAAAGACACGAATAAGTTAACAGGGATGACAGAGATGAAATCAGCAGAAACCCAGCCCTCAAGGAGCCCCCACTATGGAAAACAGAACAATATCTTCGTAAATAACATCAGCAGATCCAGCCTCTGCTCAACCGTTTAGGAGCTGTGCTAACGTGGGCCAGACACTTCATCTCTCTGGGCCTCTGTTCCCACCCAAAAATGAGAATCTCACACCAGATGTCCTCTTAGATCCTTTACAGCTCTGGCAGTTCTCTGATTCTCCCCCAAATTGTAGTCTGTGTCTTCTAGCAGGGATTCCAAAGAGTTTTACTGTGCAGACTGAGCGCCCAGCACTTGGGTATGTGAAAGATGGGACCAAGAGTGCAGTGGACAGAGCAGGCCAATGACCCTTCTGCCAGCTCCAGACTTGAGATGAGCCACCATACAGTGCGGAGGGTTTGCCTGGGCAAGGACACACTTGATGTTCAGACTCTCGGTCCATGATTTTCTCTGCAAAGCCAGACTCAGTACTTGGGAGAGACAGGTGCCTCTTCCCTCATGGGCATGCTGTTTCCTTTTCTAGCTTTGGAAGTAGTCAATCCTACCCAAGTAAAATTGAACTCTATTCATCCATGAAAATAAAAGGCTATACCATCAAGACCTGAAATGAAAATATTTCCATGCCCAAGTGTAAACAAAACTAACATGTTTGAAATGGCATGATGTAAATTTCACTAATACTTTTGTTTTTAAAATACTTTAAAGCAGTACAAATCAATCTCAAATTATCAGCTTAAATGTAAGTTTATGTTCATGTGTAACATCTGATTTTAGAGGCAATGGAGGGATGAATCCAAAATATCTCTATGGTAACTTTTCCAAACATTTTTATTGTGTTGCTCTTTTAACTCAGATAAGACATCTTGTTCTCTGTGGAGTGAAATACCTCCCTCATTTACTTAAAAAAAATCTTCAAGAAAACCTCCCCGATTCTGACCTCATTGATTTTGCAGAGAGGGAGGCTCGCTAGTTGGGAGTGGGGAAATCTTGGTCCACTGCCCCCTCTGCCATCCATTCATTCTTTGACCTGGGAAAGGCATTTTCCCTCCTTGGACTTTAGTTTCTTCATGATAAAAACCAAGAGGACTATATTAGGTACTTAGAACTAGGCCATTCCTCCTTTCTGTAGTTCGATATTCTTGCTGTTGAACTCGGATTGCCTTGAGATGCTCCTTGCAGCTAAGAAGATAAACAGGTAACCGACAGAGTCACAGAAAGGGATATACTCCCGTGCTTAAAAAGAGGGAGTGGAGGGGCTTCCCTGGTGGCTCAGTGGTTGGGAGTCCGCCTGCCGATGCAGGGGATGCGGGTTCGTGCCCCGGTCCGGGAAGATCCCACATGCCGCGGAGCGGCTGGGCCCGTGAGCCATGGCCACTGAGGCTGCCTGTGCGTCCGGAGCCTGTGCTCCGCAACGGGAGAGGCCAAAACAGTGAGAGGCCCGCGTACCGCAAAAACAAACAAACAAAAAAAAGAAGGAGTGGAGTCTATGTTATTGGCCCTAATTCGTCACCCCTCCCTGTGTCCATGCCCTTCATCACATATTTGTTGTATATTTCTCTGCCCTCTGACTCTAAGCTCAGCCCTGTGACTTGCTTTGGCCAACAGGATGTTCACAGATGTGACTGGAGGCTTGAAATGTGCTCCCGTGATTGTGCTTGCAAAGATAGACTTGCTCTTTTGCTTCTCTGCCATCATTGTAAGATCATACATATCCTGGTTAGCCTGCTGGTTCCAGAGGAGAATGAGAGAGAGAGACACATGGATCAGAGCTGTCTCAGCTGCGGCGTCCTGAAGCAGAATCTCTCCAATCAACCCACAGATGTGTGAGCAATAATAAATGATTATTGTTTCAAGTCACTGAGTTTTGGCATGGCTTGTTTTGCAGCTTTGCTGTGGCAATAGCTAACCAATACAGAAGGGAGCTTGTTATAGAAGGGAGTTTATATTTGCCTACGAATAAAATACCAAATAAAAATAAGCTTTATTTGTTGTAAAATATAGACATTAAGACCTCCTATACGGTAGGCAGCCTAAATTGGGCTGTCACCTTTATGATTTGGAGCCAATTAACTTCTCTTGGCCTCAGGTTCCACATCTGTTAAGTGGGATGCCTGTGTAATTAGATTGACTGTCAGGATTAAATCTGAGAGTGCATGAGAAACATTTAACACAGTGCCCACATGTAACAAGCACTCAATAAAAGGTAGCTGTTAATTAGCCTAGCATATTCTAAACTCCTACACAACTTAAGAGTGCATACTACAAAATTCAGCACATATCTAGAAAAATAATAGATAGATAAGATAATCATTCTGATGGGCAAGTATTTTCCCACCCAACAGACAAGCATTTTGAAAGCAAAACCAGTTTCTGGTTCTAACCCAGAGGAATGGGACCACTGTGAGCACTTTGAGCGAAGTCAAATCATTTATTCCTTTTTTCACTGCTTTTTACTTCCTTCTGATTATCAAAGAAATGGTGTCCACTGGCACTAGCACATCTTCAGCACCTTTCCGACAAAGGACACAGCATAATCTCCCTTTTTTAATGAAGAAAGAGAAGACCTGGGGCTCAGAAAGCCTTAGGCAAGCAACAAGTATTTTGATGGTTACTTTGTAGTGGTGGTAAGTGGAGCAGCTAGTGGGGTTTTTTCCATTTATAGACGTGATACAAACTTCCTCTTAAAACTAAAGTTAATTTAAAAATTAAGTCTGTTTGAATAGAAGAATAGGAAATGATAGGATAAGCTGTATTTGGATCAGAGAAAAAGCATAAAGTTGAAACCTGAATGAATGATGCTTGGAAATCACTGAGTTAATAAATACTTAAGTGATTAAAGCAGAAGACCTGTTCACAAATGGAATTTAGAAATTATATCTGCTCTGCTAAAGCATTCACTAATTCAGATCTGATTTAGTGATTGGCTTTATTTTCTATTTAGTGATCTACTGATTAGCCCTATTTTCCTACCCCTGATTTTAGCCCAAATAACCGGATATGACGGTGTTGCTGGTCTAAAAGCATAAGGAACACTTCTAAAAAAATCAGCATAACATTTCTCATTTCACCACCCAGGGCACTGACAACCAGCCTCTTTCAATAGTCTGAAGGAAAAAAAAAAAAAAAAATGCAGATTGTGTGTTTTCCAATTTTATTGGAGCCGGCAGGAACCATCTGCACACATGCAGACATGCAGGGTGACACCCATGACTCCAATAGGCTGGCAAATTAGGCCAAGTGTATCTTTGTGTCTACAATTATCAATTTCAAATCCTGGAACGATGTCTATAGAACAGAATCAGAGGGAAACAGGGCTCTCTCTCGTGTCTCCATGCAAACAGCCATTGTTCAAGACCAATTAGCATTACTGGTGGTCTCTTCTTCCTGAGGCTTACACTTCTGGGCTGGGAGCATCTGCTGTACATTTTTCACTTCTTTCCCATTTTGAACAATTTGGTTCCTAAGATCTGTTTCCTTGTGGCTTCCTGGAGTTCTGATGACAAACCACCACACTTTGTTCCTGTCCTTTAAGGCCTGAAGGGCACTGGAGAACATGTAAAATTTGTTTCTCATTTCGCATCTGCCAAAACATTCCTGGGGTAACAATACAAGCCTGTAAAAATAGGATGCACCATCCCTCTAATTCCACAAAATAAACAAATCCAAGAGGAAATCAAACACAGTCCTTGAAAACGCATATTTTTTGCACCCACTTCCCCTTTCCTTAGCTGGTGAAAACTTGCTCCTGAATTATGATTTCAGATTGCATATTTATCCTTTTATGTTTACAACAAATATCATGACATAAGCAAATGAAAAGAAACACTGGGCTTTCTTCTTCTTCTGGGTTTCATGTTTTGTAAAATGAATGTCCCCGAAGACAATTTAAGAGAATGTGGAATCCAATTTCCTCACTGGTGTTAGGAGTTTTATTTTTAACTCAACTGCTCAAAATAATAGACGTTCCCCACGTACTCTTATCCACAGTTGGAGTACACATAGGCACAAAGCAGAATCATCTTTCCATTTTCGTTTCAGATAATTCAGGGAACTTAGAGTTCTGAATTCCTGAATCTTGGCCAAGGTGATGTCATTAAATCTATAATGAAAACAGTGTCGCTGGGAGAATTAATTCATTATGGTGGAATTAAGTTAAATCCTTTATGATATGCCATTAAGTACCCAAACTAACGTGCTTGCATCAACCTGAATGAAGCACATTCGAACACAAAACAGAAAAACAAGTTCCAACCTCAAACCTCATAGAATATTAAGTAACTTTCAAAGTTAAATTCATTTAACTATTAAAATATTTATAAATCTCATGGTATTTAAGCATCTTAAGATGTCTTAAAAGTTGCTGTGGCCAAATACTTTGTGGTTTATATAACATCTTTACCTCACGGAGTATAACTTACTATATAAATCATTATTATGTATTTTATAAATGTTTTTGCCTCGTTACTCAGTTCCTACAAGAGCCAAATAGCGCAAGAATTGCCCAACATTTCAATAATCCTCAAAATATTACTATCTCAGTCCAAAATATTACTATCTCAGCATTGCCAGAGTTTGAAGTAACTGGGTCAAGACTTTAAGGACATTTCTCATCCCCAAGTCTACCATATAATCAACAAATACTTATTTTGTTAGGGCCTGCCGAGAGAAATAAACAAATGGAACCCATTCCCTGTCCTCTAGGATTTTACAGTTCAGTCTGGAGCCATAATGTATTCGTGTAAAAAATCTATCCCATAGAACCTGGCCATTAGTAAAGGAAGAGCTACAAGACTATTAACCTAGCACTTACAAGGGGCTATTTCTGCTTCTGACACCAAATTTCTGCTGAGTCCAGGGAAACTTCCCACTTCCTCTCTATATCCTGGCTCACCACATAACTTATCTAGAATAATGACTGCTTATGAAGGGGGTTGGGTTTCTCAGAGAAAAAAAAAATTATGTTGGTATTCAATATGAAAACTCAAATGTTAATAGTTCGGTTCTTTTTTTTTTTTTTTTTTTTTAATAAAGGTTACTGCTTCAAAAACTAGGTCATTTCATACCGGTGAAAGAACATACATTTTTAAGAGATACTGAAAAAAAATCACAATTGTGTTCAAAGCATCCTACTTCTGACACACGCCTGTTAAGCAACAAATGGAAAAATTTCCCGAGCTCAGTAAAATGACTTGACAATAGGCTGTGCAGAGTTTCTACCAAAGCTGGCTGTCAAAAAAGTTGTAGCAATCATGCATTCCATCATTAATGATGACCAGCCAAGCTCTTTGTCTGCAAAGACCATGGGCCAAACATTGACATAGCCCGGACTGGCTGTGCAAGGCTTTTTTGTTGCCGCCTTGCAAAAAGAAATTTTATTTTTAAAGATTTGCTCTCATTACAACAAATATCACCCCAAACCCTTGAAATAACAAAAAGAATTCTGAGACCTAGCCAATGACCTGCTTGCTTTATACAATATTGATAGGGCAACCCCTGGGCAACAAAGGAATTCTGATGGTGCCTTGGTTCTCTTTGTAATGGGATTTGGCCAGGATCAGGAAAGGCATGTATTTATTTTTTATTTATTTAAAACATATAGCCTTCCTGCTTCTCAAAAGGTTTAGGATCTCCTGCAAAAACAAAAACCAGTACACAACGGAAAACTATCTGCATTAAGACTGGTACGAATATAAAAATAAATGTTTTAAAAGCAAGAAAAAAGGAAGGTAAGAAAATAATCAAACACATTATTAGCCTAGGCAAATACAGCTCCTATAATTGAGCATTAAATGAACTTAGTTGTAGTATTTCTTGTTCAAGAAACAAGCAGGACAGAAACTCAGCTGGGATACCAGAATGACTTACCAGACTTAACCAGCTGTTTTGTTTTCAGCTGGCTTCCTCTCCAGTTGGTGGGTGCTCATGCTGTACTAGTTGTTAAATATTTTTATCATCACCCCAGGAGCCAGGCAGAGAAGAGGCACTCGATTAATGGTAGCAGTTCAATACTTTTGTCCTGCATTCCCAGCAGCCATATATTAACTGCAGTATTCAGTTAATATATATTTGCAATATACAGAAAATATATTCACGTTTTCCCTTTGAGCAGCTGCCTGCCAAGTGCCTTCTGCCAGCAAAAGAAGACAAGGAGTCGATCTTTCTTTAGGTTCTGTTTTCCTTAATAGGCGAAATGAGCACAAGAGGCCACAGTTCTACTGATGTTTACCAAAAATCTGATTCTTGTTCCTAACGGAGACTTGGCAACCACATTACAAATAAATCGAATACCGCAATGGGGTACCCCATTTCTGCTCTATTGCTGAGGAGTATGCAAACACGAGATGGAGTTTCAAGTTTATAGGAAAAGGCAGGAGTGAGGGGCCTCTCTCTCCTTTTCTCAGATTTCCTTTATATTTCAGCTTCCCACCTTTGGGAGAATTCATGGAGCTAATTGTGCATTTTCCCTTGTGTGAGTAAAGGACAAGTTGCCTGCTTTCACTTCAAATTCAAATTGCCTGGCCCTCAATCAACATCACCATAAATGTGACAGATGAATATTAAATCCAAATATTGTATTGGTGCAGATAAATATGATTTGTAAAAAGAGTCAAATTAACAATCCATTACATACTAATGGGTTCTAATCAATAAGTTTAATTTGACTAAAAGGAGGGGGGGAGGGGGAGGGGAGGAGAGACTCAATTACACCCAAATGGTGCAATTTAAAATTATAAAGGTGATTGACTTCTACAACTTCTGAGCTATATTCTGACTTAGGGGCTTATGGAACCAAGGCCTGAGCTATGCTGAAAGTGGACTTCTGTCTGTGGTCTCCACACTCACATTTCCAAGTATTTTTCTTTTTAAAATATTGATTGGGCTTCCCCGGTGGCGCAGTGATTGAGAATCTGCCTGCTAATGCAGGGGACATGGGTTCGAGCCCTGGTTTGGGAGGATCCCACTTGCCGCGGAGCAACTAAGCCTGTGAGCCACAACTACTGAGCCTGCGCGTCTGGAACTTGTGCTCCGCAACAAGAGAGGCCCTGATAGTGAGAGGCCCACGCACTGCGATGAAGAGTGGCCCCCGCTCGCCGCAACTAGAGAGAGCCCTCGCACAGAAACGAAGACCCAACGCGGCAAAAATTAATTAATTAATTAATTAACTCCTAAAAAAAAATATTGCTTTAAATACAAAAAAAAAAAAAATGCAGAGAATAATAAAAACAAGCTCTCACAACCCAAAAAGAAAAAAAATATTTGTTAATGTCAGATTTGCATCAGATTATTTTAATACAAATAAATCAGTGCACATAAAACAAAAGTGCTTTTTGTCCCCCTCTCTGTCTCAACCTCTATTCTTTTCCTTCTCCTTCCCCAGAGGCTGGGCTGAATGTTGTGTGTTTCCTTCTTTGCCCTTAGTTCTGAACTCTTGTTAAATATATAGGGCTCCATAAGTCAGCACAGAATCACTGGATGTGTCTGTGAAATTCTACCACTGGCTTTTCCCACTTGACACCCTAAGTCATCTCTTTTAATATTCCAATTTGTGACTTTTTAAATTTTTTATTTATTTTTCCTCCCTTCACTCCTCTACTGTCAGGCAATTGGAAGGAGCCAACCTACTAAGGTTATTCTGTCATCAGGTGCCCACAACCCTTGGTTATACAGGTAGATTTCATTCAGGTCCTAGGACAGGCCACTCAGCCTCATCTATGGGAAGATCTACATCCTCTCCTCCACGGCTCAACCACGGGAGATCCCAGGTACAAAAATATCCCCTCCTCCTCCTTGGCCACTGCTCCTGAATTTTATGCGAGGACGCCAATCCCTTTGGCTCAGGCTGGCAGGAGCCTTTGAGCATGAAACGTACCTTCCTTCCCTCTTTTCTCTCCCACTCTGTGGCAATAGACAGAACCAAAATAAAGACGGAAACAGACAAGGCTTTTATTTGCAGCGGCTTCTGCCTCTTCAGACGGGGCATCTGCAGCGCATCCATAATCCTTGTGTCAGTCTGCTCCCTAGCGTCGCCGGCCAGGTCCAGCATCTGACAGCCTCCGATCTGAAACTGCCAGCAGCTCCTTTCTAAGAAGCAGCTCACAGCTCCAGCCACCCTCCCACAGAAGAGGAACAAAGCCCAGTGGACTATCTTGCTATCTTCTGGGTGGCAAGGAAATCTCAATTATACACCCAAGGGATGTGGTTTATGAAAAACTAGAAAGAATGTTTAAATTGTATACGTAAATTGTTTTGTTTTACAAGCTGGGGTAAATCAGCACATTTGCAGCCCATATTTATCTGATCCACTCCATAAGACTCTTTTTGAATGTATGCCATTGATGTGGGATAGATGCCTATCCAAAACATAACCGACCCCCGAAATTCAATTAGGGCATTAGGGGGGAAAATGGAAATTTTGCTCTGGGGTTAGTCAAGACTGCTGAGAACTTCTCGGAATAGTTCCTTGGCTGTAACCGAAGATTGAAATCGAAGGATACAATTTCCAGCGGATGCCGAGTAGTCAGAATATTGGCTCGGGCTCGCCCTTTTAAGGAAAAGATGGCAAAGGAAATGCCCTGCTTTTACCTGATTTCTAGCTCATTTTAAAGACTCTTTTCTTTGTGTCTCCCCCAACATAGCATATTCAGCATTTACTGAGCTAGATATAGGTTTCCTTAATGTTCTCTGCCCTGATGATCATAAATGGTGGAAGATGAGAATACCAAATTCCACAGATCAAACCATAAACTGGAAAAAAAATACCCCAAGGAAGAAAATATTTGAAGACAATGTTTTATTTTTGTGCAACTCTTAGCAGCAGAGCACACCCCAAGGATGTGGTTGATGAAAAAGTAGGAGTGTTTAAACGTTATATGTAAACTTGTTTTGTTTTGCAAGCTGGGGTAAATCACAGATAGAGGTCACAGCGATGAGAAAAGTTTGAGGCGGCCTGGGAGCCTAAGCAGGAATAATCTCCGGGCTTTGACCGTGGGCTGCTGAGCCCTAATCACTGATAACAGCCATCAAGCAACCGAGGGGCTCCACTTCATATTGATGCGGCATTTACTTCTCCAGAAAGTCCTCCGCTCCAGCCAGCACTTATAGCAAGATAATTAATAGTTCCCTGAGTTATAGATTCTGAGCTAAAGGTAACACTACATAATAGAAGTCAAGGTCACCCATAATACAGTAGCTTCTGTAACAAAGGGGATTATTACTGCAATTACCATCCTGTTGGAAAGATTTTATAAGTTTTCATCGTTTTAATTCTTAAATCTTCCTCTTGCCAGTCAAGTTTAAACTCTCCGATTTATGATAGAGGAATAAAAAGCCTCTCCCACAAAAGCTTTCTCCCCCGAGCATTCAAGCGGCTTCTGGGGAGGTGGACAGACAGAAAATGGTGATCGTATTTAGCAGCAAGGCCTTCGAAAAGTTTCCACAGGCTGGACCGCTCTACTTTGCTTTGCTCCTTCCTGTGTTGTATCAAGTACTAAAACACACTCAAATCCCACCTTAGATGTACTTTTTTTTTTTTCTTTTGCTGCACAAAATGGGAAAGAAGTTTCTAGTTTTGTGTATAACATTATTTATTCATTTTCAGTGGATAGTGTTCTTTTCTCCTTTTGTAGCCAGCGATTTTTTTTTCCCCAAGTCTCAAACATTTTCGAAGGCCCTTGAAAAGTTTGGGCCTCTGGCCTTTTGCCTAGTTTGTCCAGTGAAGGCAACATCTCTGTTTACCAAAACTTAAAGTGGACTTGAACACAAAAGCATGTTTCCCACCCAAACTATTTAGTATCTAAATTTGCTCCTGGCTGGAAGAACTCTAGTTCCTGTCATTTAAACCAAAAACAAACAAACAAACAAACAAACAAACCAAAAAAAACCAACCTGTTTTAAAAGCTTCTAAAAAAAAAGAGTTCAGGTCTAAAAATTGTAATTAATTTAATAAGACATCCTGCCCAAAGCAGCTCAGAAGCTCTGTGTGCCATTTGGGTGAGCCTCATGAGCACGGTGGTGACAGACAGCATCACACAAGTGCTTTCTGAAATGGTTTCTAACTAACACTGCACTCATTTTTATGACCTAGACAATCTTGCCGTCTTTCTGTTTGGGACAAAAGAGCGAGCAGACGCAATCATCTTTTGAGAATGATGGCATCGTCATTGTCTGCATAGCAGGACTGTAATTAAGCACCAGAAATAGGACAGCTGAGAGCAGAGAAAGAGAGGGGAAAGGAGGGACGATGAACCGGCGGCGTCGCGGTGAGAGGCCTCAGCAAAGATGGTAGCTGAAATCGAGTACACACATGGATGAGGTCATCCTGGAAAAGACTGTGTGTCCACATGGAAAAAATGTGAAGCAGGCCAGAGGAAGGGAAGCCCAATGAGCTACTTAGTATTTTGGACCCAGCTCACATGCACCTCCTCCAGGCAGACCTCGGGGATGTCTCCTGGAAGAATTATTCAGGTACCAAATATTTATGGAGGGCCTGCTATGGCCAAACATGGTTTTAGGTGCTGGAGATCCTCAGTGGTGACTGAAACAAATCAGGTCCATACCTTTTTGGGGACACCTAAATGTCAACTCCAGAAGGAGCCAGCCATGTGAAAATCCAGAGGAATAGCATTCGAGGCAGAAGGGACAGTAACGGCAAAGTTCCCAGTGTGGACATAAGGCTGGTGTAACTCTGTAGGCTAAAGAAGGCCAGGGCACTGGAGCTGAGGATGCTGGAAGGTGGAGTAGGGGGTGAGATCAGAGAGGTGGGTGGAGCTTCATCACTTGGGATCTGTGAACTCCAGGTGAGGAGTTTGAATTGGGGTCTCTGTTGGAGGGTTGTTAGCATGGAGCTGATGTGATCCTTTACTTGCACAGAACTGTGTGTATTCACAGGGGCCCTTCTTTCCAGGCTTCTCACCTCTGACCCGGTGCTTACAGGCAATGTACACCCACAGCAGCCGCCTCATCAAGGTGCACGGAACTGAAATGGGTCAGGATTTAGGTGAATATGCAGACTGTGAACGCCCACTTATTCTGGGTGCTACCCACAGACCTCACTTAGGCTCAGCAGGTTGGTGGATGATGACAAATAAAATGAGAGCTGATTCTGAAACTAAACTCGCCTGGAGGGTTCAAAGAGGACACCAACAAAACCTTAATTGTCTTTGACTTCTCTCATCCCATAGCTGACGAAGGCACATAAAAATGTATTTCTTTCCAGAAATCAAGAGGCCAATCATGAGTCATTTAATAACCACCCAAGTATAGCCCCCGTGGAGGATTGAATAAGAACACATGTGTGAAAGCAGTACATAGGAATTCGTTACATACATGAGCAAATGAATGAATGGATTTCATCATCTGTGCCTCGGAAGGTGTCAAGAATTTTGGGCCTAGATATCCTGCTTTGCTGCCTGAAGAAAAAGGATTCCCTTATTCCAGCTCTCAGCAATTCCCCTGAGTTATTTAGAGATCCTCTTTAGTGAGTGGAGTCACGAAGCATCAGAGCAGCAAGTCTAACCACAGCTGAAAACTCTGAGGCCCAGAGAGGGGAAGTGACTTGCCCAAGGTCACACAGCCAAACCAGGACTGGAATTCTACACTGTGCTCCTTCCAGTGTGCTCTGCTTCCTCCTCTTAGGATAAAGAAGGGCAGGAGAAATTGATGGAGAACACACACCTGTGAGCATTAACTAAAAAAGGAGGACCTGAACGGCAGGTAGAAATCTCTCTCACTTTCCTCACTGGCCCTGATTTGTAGTCCCATAACAGGACCCTTTCAGCAGGAAACTCCAGGGTATGGGATTTCTAGGGCAAGGACTAGAAGGGGGGCATGAGCTTTGGGTGGGCACACCCCCTTAGTTTCCTCATCTGTAAAGTGGGTATAATTACAATACCTATTTTACAAGGTAGTAGTGTGGTTAATTAATCTACAAAAAGTTTTTCACAACGCCTGGCATGTGATTAAGTCCTCAATAAATAGTAGCCATTGTCACCATTGTTTGTTTGTTTGTTTTTAATCATAGAAAATATAGAAAACACACATACAAAAAAATCACCCATTATCCCAAACCTAGAAATAACCATAGTTAATACTCTGGAGATTGTCTTTCCAGTCTTTCTTCCAAGCTTACATAATATATATGACATATAAGCATATATATGTTACACATAATATATACACTATTTCAGACTTTACTCTTCAATCTCGGGTATATAATAAACATTTCCCATGTCATCAAATTCTTGCAAAAATATGATTTTCAGTGGTCTTTTAACCAATCTCCTATCACTGATAATTCAGGTTTGTCAACTTTTTGCTATTGCAAATAGGGCTTCAGTAATTATTCTTATACATAAATCTTTATAAATATTTATGGTAATTTCTTCAGGAGAATCCCTAAATGTTGACTTGCTGAGTCACAGGGCATGCATATTTTTCAAGCTTTGGATAGAAATTGCCAAAGCACCCTCCAAAAAGTTTGGATCACTTCAAACCCACCTAAGCAGGGTACAAGAGTTTGTGTTCAGGGCTTCCCTGGTGGCACAGTGGTTGGCAGTCCGCCTGCCGATGCAGGGGATGCGGGTTCGTGCCCCGGTCCGGGAAGATCCCACATGCCGCGGAGCGGCTGGGCCCGTGAGCCATGGCCGCTGAGCCTGTGCGTCCGGAGCCTGTGCTCCGCAGCGGGAGAGGCCACAACAGTGAGAGGCCCGCGTACCGCTAAAAAAAAAAAAAAAAAAGAGTTTATGTTCACATCTCCACCAACCCTGGGTAACATCACTTTAAATACATTTACCTTTTAGATAGGCCCAAAATATTGCATCTTGTTGTTTTAAATTTCTTGATTGCTATGAAGTTATGAAGGTTGAACTTTCACTTGTATTGATTCATTTAGGAACTTCTTAGTTAAGTCTTTTACCTATTTTTCTACTAGTCGAACTAATGCACCTTAGTTGAACCAGTCTGTAAGAGGATGTTGTATAATTGGGATGCTAATGTTCTGTCACAGTGTTGACTGAACTATTTCTGCCGAATTTTGCTTGTAGGCTTTTAGTATTTTAATCAAAACTTTGGAAGAACAAAAGCTTGGCATCATGTGCATTTGGGTCTGATATCTAGTCATTGGTGACTAGACAATCTCATTCCCGTTCATTCCTGTTCCCCAAACTGTCATCCATGTGGGACAGGAGTCCCTCCAATAGGGTT
Source organism: Platanista minor (assembly GCA_004363435.1). NCBI lineage: Eukaryota > Metazoa > Chordata > Mammalia > Artiodactyla > Platanistidae > Platanista > Platanista minor. Next base: position 15,206 of record RJWK010038258.1, read on the forward strand.
CCACTTTGGTGACTATTTGAGTTCTCTTTAGCATCCCCTGAAGCCCCAGCACCACCCACCTTCCAGTAAAGACCATCTTTAGGGCCTGGTGGTATCTGCACTTGGACTCCTCATTCCCTATTCCCAGGATATACATCTAACACCCAAAGGCTCTGGTGGGTCCCAGGTAAGGGATATTGTCTTTGAATAAAGTGGGGAAAGCGGGGGATGAAAGGAAGGGTAACAGCTGGGGTTTTTTAAGCAAACTAATTTAAGTGAGAAATTCAACTTTCCTTCTGAACAATGTGGCAACAACCTGAAAGCTGTGAAAGATGGTGCTAAAGCTAAGGAACTTGTGAGGAAAAGCTTTTATCAAAAGCCCATGGGGGAAGCTGACTGTTTCTGTGCTTACAAAGGACCTCCCCAGCCTGCAGGGATAACCCACCATGACTCTTCCTTAATCCTTCAAGGATCTCCTCATCGGCCCCATGGGTGACCTCTGAACAGGACCACGTCGTGACTTGAGTTGATGTGATGGACATTCACACCCCCAGCTTTACTCTTCCTCCTTCTAGTGACAGGACTCCCATTTCCCTCTGGCAAATCCCATTCTTGGTTCATGTGTTTGAGGGAAAGTTGGCTCCAAAATCAGCTCAAGGGGTGGGGATTTGACCCACGCTCGGCCAGTCACAGCTGTGCCATACTTGTGGTCTCAGCTATCTATGTGAGGATGGGCACAGGATTCAGTTCAGGCCAATGAGAGTCAAGCCCGGCACTCCGGCCCAAACCTTCAGGGCTCAGAGCTCTGAAAGCCTGGCACTGCTGGTGGCCATCTTGCCATCCTGGGAGCCCACAGGGAGAAGCCAAAGGGAGAGATGGGGATTAGTGAGCCCATGGATGAAGCCACACCTAGATTTTCAGTGATGTGAGCCACTCAACTCCCTATTTTAGAATTAGCCCTTTTGAGTGGGCTTTCGATCACTGACTGTGGAAGGAGTCCTAAATAATACAATCTAATCCGTCAATTGGATCTCTGCCTTGAACAACTGAATTGTAGGTACCCATTAACCCAAACCCAGACGAGGTTCCGGACGTCCCAGTTCAGTGTGTGTGTGTGGGCGGGGTGGGGGGCATTGGTAGCCCAGTGAGCTCCTAGGAAAGAGACCTGGAAACGTGTGTGAGGAAGAGCTGAAGAAAGCAGAGGAGGACTCCAGGGAGATGTGACAGCCTGTTGTCATGGAGACCCCACAGCATAGACCATTGGAGGAAGGATTTTTAGAGCTGGGTTTTAACTCAATATGAGGAAAAGTTACTGACTCTCAGATGTGAGGAGGTAGTGAGTTCCTCTCCCCTGGGGCCGTATAAGAGGAGAGTGCCTAACAGGATGTCCTTGGAGAGATTCAAGGATCAAACGCATGTTGAGCTATTGATAGATACCCTTGACGTTCCCGCTAACCCTGAGCCATGCTGCATCTGGTTCCCGGATGCGGAGGTTGGTGCTCGAATCAGGTCTTCCTCATTTGTCACCCAGCTTTTCCTGCAGGGAAGTTATGTTTATGAAGGTAAGGAGATGCTATGGAGATGATTAAAACGACCGATTCAATGCATAAAGCAAGGAACAGAAATTGCCCTTAAGAGTATGGCTCCTACACCCGACCCCAAACCCTTGCCAACTTCTCCTGTTACCCAACACTTACACACACATTAGGGGGCTCCCCGAAAAGGAACTTAGCTCCCAGAGACCCAGATTTGCAGGCTGGGTAGATGGGGAGGCAGGGTTGATATCTGGACACTGCACCAAGGTTTGCCTTACTTGGGTATCAGGAGGCCCCGATGGCTAAAGGGCTCTTGTGTTGGTCAGTTCCTACTAAATATGGGATTCTTGATCCCACCGCTTTTCTGTCTCCTCCTCTCAAGCCAGAATCACCTGTTCTTTTCTAAAATGGAAGCTGAGTCATTCGCCCTCCCGTGCTCTTAACACAAGTGGCATTGCTATTTCTCTTTCAGGTTTTTGTTATTTTTTTAATAGTATAGATTACCATTATATTGTACACTCATATTTGGGACATTATTTTGAGAATCATTTAATATTAAAAAAAATTTTTTCTAGATACTGGTGTTTGTTTTTCCATTTTGATACTTTTAAAGTGTGTGTGTGCAAGTGTGTGCTTGTACCTGCGTACTTTGCTGCTATTGTTCAAGTCCAGGTAAAAAGTTCATGCAAAAAAAAAAATTTCCAAGATACAGATTAGCTGTTTATAGGCTCCTTCTTTTTTAAAGAATCTATTTATTTTGCCGTGTCAGCCATACCTGCACTACAGGTGTTTTTATGACCTTTCTGTAGGTCTAATAGAACCATTGGGAGGAAGCTATCTTTTTACTAAACTTCCTTTAAAAGAAGAAATGAGAAGCTTTCCCTTTATCTCAGCATCTTTCCTCTCTCCTTCTTCTGTTAGTGACTTTTCCCCTCTCCCTCCTTTGGGTAAATACTTATCATGCCTGGGACTCTTATGATCCATAATCCACCAAAAGTAAAAAGTACAGATGTTTTACAAATGGGCCAAAATGGACATTTTCCATATCTCACTCCTCTGGGTATTTTATTGCTGATTTTTATTTAGGGGAAAAGATGCATCATCCCTTTTGGCAATGAAACCAAAGCTATGGCCTGTCTTTAAAAGCTATGTCCTTGGGCTTCCCTGGTGGCGCCGTGGTTGAGAGTCCCCCTGCCGATGCAGGGGACACTGGTTCGTGCCCCGGTGCGGGAAGATCCCACGTGCCTCGGAGCTGCTGGGCCCGTGAGCCATGGCCGCTGAGCCTGCGCGTCCGGAGCCACAACGGGCGAGGCCACAACAGTGAGAGGCCCGCGTACTGAAAAAAAAAAAAAAAAAAGCTATGTCCTTGTAACCCTGATAGGAACACCTGGTATGAGTGGACCTGTAATTAGAAAACTTTTCCTGAAATAAAAATGCCAAAATGCCAACAACGTTATCTTTGGGGTCTGAGACATATGGTAAATTTTTATTTTCATTTTTATACTTTTCTATGGCTTCTGGATTGTCTACAGCAATCATGTGCTAGTTTTAAAAATAATTGAATAATATGTGAATACATATTCCTTGAAAAAAATGAAATATTACATATAAGGTTAAAGTCTCCTTTGACGTCTACCCCTTCCCACCCCGGCTCCCTCTCTAGAGGTAACCCGCTGTTTTCAGCTTAGTCTGTATCTATCTAGAACTGTCTTTTATTAATTTACACACACACGCATGTGCACACACACACATACATATGCATTCATGTTCTTCTTTAAAAATCAAGGGAAAAAACAAACAATGAATTTGGTGAAAGCATAGCCAAGAATACTTACAAATGTTAGAACAAGAAAGAGTTTTAAGGGCTTTCTAGTGCAATTCCCTCATTTAACAAATGTGGCACTCGGCTCACAGGAGCCTCTTTTCCCAGGAAACCGCACTCTGATGCGAGCCATATTTTGATATGTGGGTCTTCAGATGAGCAGGAGGATGTGTAAATACTCGTCTCCCAGGCCTGAGTATGATTTTTAATAATCGAATATGGAGCTCAGCCAACATTTTATTCAGGCACTAAATTTAAAAGTGGAGCCAAGAGACTTTAAAAAATTTATGATTCCACAAACGCAGGGAATCTTCCCCCATGATCACTATCTCAGAAGTAAAAGCGTAAAACCGGCCCTGTGTGGCTTGGCTCTCTTTCCCGAGCTCCAGCTCAGGGGTGTTCTGGAGTCTCAAGTGAGCTCCCCGGGCTGGGGTCCCTCCAGACGGCTGGGGTGGGGAGGTGTCCGCTCCCACCCCCATTCCTGCCACAGGGCTAAGGAGGCCTCCCGAAGCCATTTGGCTTCCGTATCGCCCCTCTTCCTGTCCTACAGCTCTTGGAGCAAGCGCCTGAGTGCCCTCTGATAAAGATAGTGCTTCGACTTAAAAGAGTAATTGCTGACACACATTACTGTTTCCCTGGAGGAAATCAGTCCAGGCAAATCCTCTACAAACCTAGGACAGCAAACGCGGCAGATTATGATGGGAGACGGCTTGGTTTTTGGTCTCCCTTGTGAAGTAGGTCTGTCTCGTCTTCAAGACTCCAAATGCCTGCCATGCCCACAAAACCCTCAATCCTTCCCATCCAGCCTGGCCCATCACCAGGATCTGGACCTCAGAGGTTTGGGCAAAGCTTTACCCTCCCTCCTTGCTCCTTGGAGACTCATGGAACAGAGCAAACCCCTCCTACATGAGGGTCCAAGGACTGGGGGTCAGTGGATATCCCTCCACCCCAGAAGGACGAAGCCCACTGAACAGACAGTACTTTCATAGGAATTTGTGTATGCCAGAACTCACTCACTCATTCATTCATTCATTTGACAGTATTCATAAGGACCAACTATGTGCCTTCACAAGCATATATCAGGTAATGATAAGCTCAAGAAAGAAAAATAAAACAAGGCGGAGAAGATAGCAAAGGCAAGGGGGAGGATTTGTTATTGTGTACGTGGTGAGCAAGGATGACCTCACTGATTGGGTGACATTTGAGCAGAGACCAGAAGGAAGGAAGGGTGTAGACCATGCAGCTATCTGACGGAAGAACAGTCCAGGCAGGGGGAACCGAAAGTGCAAAAGTCCTGAGACCAGAGTAACAAAAATGCAAGTCTGGCAGGATAAGTGAGGGGGGAAATGGGAAATCAGATCGGGAAAGGAGATCATTTATGGCCATTGTAAGGATCTGATTTTTCCTTCAAGTAAGAGAAGCTATTGGAAGGCTTTAAGAAGAAGAATGACATAATTGGATTCAGATTTTGACAGAATCACTCAGACTTAATTCAGTAAATACGTGACAAGAATGGAAGGAAGGAAACCAGATAGGAGGCCACTGTTGTCATCCAAGCAAGAGATATTGGTGGCTTGGGCCATGTTAGTGGCTTGGAGGTAGTAAGAAGTAGGAAAGGCTTGGCTTACAAGATTGGGGAAATGGAGGTATGTTCCAAAATGGGAAAATTACAAAAGAACCAAGTCATAAGGAGTGGGAGACTTAGGAATTTGGTTTTGGACATGCTAATTTTGAGATTCCTTTTAGACACTTAAGTGGGTAGAGAGTCTGAAGTTCAAGAGAGAGGCCTCATCTGGAGATACGTTTTATGATGGTATTTAAAGCCATGAGACTAAATGAGTAGCCAGAAAAGAAAAATCACCAAAGGCATGAATAAAAGCAGAGAAGAGGGGAAAGGGAGGAAAGGGGAATGAAAGGAAAGGGGAGGGAAGCGAAGGATAGGAAAGGAAGGCAAGGAATCTGAGGGCTGAGCCCAGAGATGCTTCAACATTTAAAGATTGGGGAGATATGGAAGACCTCCAATTAAGAAAGGGTTTTCACTGAAGTATCGGGAGACCCAGGGGAGTGTGGTACCCTAGAAGCGAAGGGGAAAAGTGCTTCCTGAAGGACAGAATGATCAACAATGTTGAGAAGTTGAATAAGATGAAGTCTGACAACCCTCAGAATGGGAGAAAATATTTGCAAATGAAGCAACTGACAAAGGATTAATCTCCAGAATTTACAAGCAGCTCATGCAGCTCAATAACAAAAAAACAAACAACCCAATCCAAAAATGGGCAGAAGACCTAAAAAGACATTTCTCCAAAGAAGATATACAGACTGCCAACAAACACATGAAAGAATGCTCAA
>RJWK010038259.1:6891-20989 GCA_004363435.1 Platanista minor
CTCCCTGGGTACTTGCATTTTAAAAGGTGGTACTTTAAGTGTAAATAATAATAAAAGTTGATATATAGTGAAAGCGTACCATGAGCCAGGTGCTGGCTAACTGCCTTTCATGGATTTTCTCATTCATTTACAGAAGGACCCAAAGTTAGGGACTATGCCCAGTTTACTCAGCCAACAGTAAGTGGTGGAGCTGGGATTTCAAATAAGGAGATCTGATTCTAGAGCCTGGGCCCATGGGTACCAGGCATTGCTACCTTGAATGAAATTCTATCTATAGAATATGAGGCAGGCCCCCAGGAGTAGGAAGATATCTGGGGCCCCAGAAGCCTGCCTCGTCCATTTGCTTCTAGGCTGGTTTGGCCTCTCCTGTGAAAGCCATGGCAAATCTTTTTTGTAATGATAATCTGTTGCTCTGGGCAGCTGACCCACCTTACTTCATAGCCATGGGAACCAAGCTATTTCCACAGGCTTTGAGGGTGTCTGTTGCTGATACAGACAGCCACCTGCCAGTTATTATGACACTACAATCAAGACTGCATTACCAGAGTCCACCCTACCAGGCCCAGTATCATTCCAAACCATTCTAACACAACATCCATTATATTAGAGCCTTACCGTGTTATTAGAAAGGTTGCTAAAGAGCTTACGCATTGCAAAGAAAAAGGATACTAGTGTCTCTTAAATGAAATAATGGAGGAAACAATTTACATACGTCACTCAGAAAATTGTGGTTCCCTTTCCTCCACATTCTATGCCCTTTTCAGCACTTACAATATTGTAAAATGATGTAAGTAATGTTAACAATAAGAATACATATTTGACCTTCTGGAAAGGTAAAGAAGTACCTTAACTCACCTGATATTTTTTAGTCTACTGTTGATCATTGTAATAAACACACACACACACACACACACACACACTTACACGCACACATCCCAATGCTTAAGATTGTTTCTGTTTGTGAAGACTGTCTATTTCCTGATCCAATTCAGCAATGTCTTGTTTTCTCAAATGTTTTTAAGGTTATGGTCCACGTATAAACTCTTAGTTTATCCGTGCCTTGCTCTTTTGCTGTGCTTTTGACCTGATATCCTTATTGGATACCATGCAGATCACTTCTAAGGAGCCAACATCATGGGGTGGGTGGATGTATGTGTGGGCCTTAGTAGCGGAAAGACCCAAATGTCCACGTCTGCACCCAGGGGAGGGCTCATCCAGAAGAGTACTCCAGATAAAGCAACATGCCCGAAAGGCATTTGATACAAATCAAACTTTAGGTGTGAGCGTTTTGTACTGCCAAAGACCAAGCCTGCTTAGTCCAAATTACTTATGTATTTGTTTGTTTATTATTTAATCCTTGTTCCTATTTCTAAATTGGCTTTGAGACTACTCATAACCTGAGCCACGCATATCATGGGACCATTTAGTTGAGGCTAGACACTCAAGTGCTTTGGGATAGAGTTTTTCTGCAAAATGAGGCAGCTGTTCATTGCTGTCTTTTGGCAATAAATATAGCTCTGAGCTTTCTGGCAGCCAAAGCCAAAAGGGAAACGTGATGAGTTATATAGGAATAATACAGTACTATAAAAGGAAGTCACAATTATTTATAAAAATGGGCAACCTTTTTTTCTAAAACTTTAGGGGAATTTATCACATGCGTCTGTATGTAAGGGCCTTTGAGCACCATAACAGACAATGTACTGTTTGAGGGAAGATGGAGATCCATTCTTCATGTAATCATTTCTCATATCAACCTTCAATAAAATCTGATGGTGTGGAATTAAATTACATTCTCTGAGGATATTTCATGCAGTAAGAAAATCTTTTTATCTCTAATCCACAAGTAAACTAATATAACACAAAGCTAAAATCTAGAAAAATTTCAGAAAGTGCTTAACGAATGAACATATGACAATGAATATAGTGAACTAAATGAAATGAGCTATTAAATACTTTATGAGTAACTGTAGTGGTAACCAGTCATCCTGGGGCCGTGTATGGGTTCACTGACAACACATCATGTAGGACCTAGAAATGGTGTTTACACACAATGGGTTCTCAGCAGAATTCCCCCAGCCCTGACATTGCTAGGTGAGGGCTCAAGGGTGCCCATCAAGGGAGCAGGCCTCTAGGCCTGCCACCCCTACTTCACCCCTCTTATTGGTTCCATAGATTGGGTTTTTCACTTAAGATTTCATTTAAAAAAAAAGGATTTCTGTTGCTTTAAACAAAATATATCTGTTTTAAGAATATATTTTTTATTTTTTCTTACTACCAAGGTAAGGCATATACATTGTAGAAAATGTAGATTTACTGAAGGAAATAAAATTAGAGTTACCTGTATTCTCACTGCCTATTAATAACTATTGTCAGTATTTGTCTGAATTAATCTAATTGTATGCAAATACATATACATAATTAAATATATACATGCATACATATATGTAATTACATTTTTATTTTTAAGTAACTTGCTTTTTATCACTTAACAATTTATGGTGAATGTTTCTCATGGCATTATTCTTCTATATTATTATTTTTAATTGCTGCATAGTACTGTATCATATTAACTTGCCATAATTTATTATACCAACCTTTTGATTGTTTATAGTTTTCAACATTGTTAATATGATTGCAGTGGTAATCCTTATGGCTTGATATATGAACTTCTATTTATATAACTGCCTAAAAATAAAATTCCTGGGTTAATAAGAATGCTAACATTTTAATGTCTTGGAAAAATTCATTCAAGTTATCCTCCAGAAAATTTACATTCCTTTACACTTCCACCAACGATGTAAGAGAGAGCTCATTCACTCACATCTTCATCACCCGAACTCATATTCACCCCTGCTAATTTGATAATCAAGTTCCATCTTATTCTGATTTAAATTCATTATATTTTTACTGAGGAAATCATTTTAATTATATGTCATTGGCAATTTGTATTTCTCCCTTGGTGAGCTACCTGTTTATGACCTTTGTCCTTTTTTCCTATTGAAGTGCTTATTTTTGTCACGTTAAATTTTAGAAGCTCTTTATCTATTAAAAAATATTAACCTTTTGACTGCCATGTAGGCTATAAATATTTGCCAATTCATGCCTTTACCTTTTAAATATGTTATGCTTTATTTGTTTATGTAAGGGAAAGGTTGGTATAGACATTTTCAAGTTTCATGTGGTTAATTTTATCTCTTCCTTAGAAAACCCAAGATTTTATTGATTTCTACTTATAAAGCCCACTGTTATTAATAATAATGTATACATTTTTTTAATACTCGTCTGTTTTTATTTTTGCATTGGAATCCATCTGGAATTTGTGTTGCTGTGAAGTGCAAGATATAGTAGGGATTTGATTTTCTTCCTAGATTGTTATTCACTCATCCTAACACCCTTCAAACTTAACCTATGAATTTACAACATAATGTCCATGTATGTAGGTACATATATGTGTATATATGTTCTGGGCTTTCTTTTGTTCCACTGAACTCTTGGTCTTTACTGTTTTCATCATTTCAACTCCATGGTTCCTTTTAATAGCTAAAAGATCCATTTCTCATCCCCCTTCCCCAATTTCAAGAGATTCTTTGCTCTACTCACATATTTATATTCCAGAATTACTTAAAATAACTTTCTTATGTTTCAAGCAGAAAATAACTTTAGGATTATGATTGGGGTTGTATTAACTCTTTAGATTAATTTGAGGAGGAATGATGTTTTTACAATGTAGAGTCTTCCCACAGAGGAATATGTTATGTCTCTCCATTTATTCAACTCATCTTTTATGGCCCTTAGTAAATTTTTATAGTTGTCTGCACATTAGACCTACAAATTTCTTGTTAAGTTCTTTTTAAGCTATTTTATATTTTGGCATACTATGATGACTGGAAACTTCTTCCATTATAGTTTCTGGAAGGCTATTGTTTGTTTATGTGCATCTAGACCTCACCATGCTATTTGATTTACTCTCCGCAGTTCTGAAATATAGAACCATAGCTGATGTGTAGAATTTGGATTGATGGGCCAACATTATATTAGACTATCAGTTTTGTGAGGACTATATCAACACCAGCAGTGTGGCTGAAGCATGCTAGGCATTCAATATCCTTTGAGCAATGGAATGAAAGATTTTAGCTTAACAAAAGGAAAATTTTCTAAAATCTGAATAACAGACTGTTTTATGAGTTAGTGAGTGCCTTATGCCTGATAATATTCTTGTAGATTCTTTCTGTCCACCGGTCAGGATATTTCAGAGCAGATTCATACATCAACTAAAGGGTATATCATAAATTACATTAATCTGCAATTTCATTTCCCTAACTCTTAGGTTAAAATGGAGACATGGAGACCTTGGGAAACAATAGCCTAATCTAAAAGAATATGGTGGGCATATGTCGGCTTTGGCTGCCCAGCACCCATTCTCCCTTTCCCTGAGAATAGCATCCTGATGTTATTTGGGGAACTACCCCTCCTCCATCAGATACCATCTTCTTAACCAAGGTACCCCACCCTCCCCTGCCAAAGAGAATAGGGGCATCCGAAGCTAGGTCAAACAGACACTCCTTCCCTGTGATATGAACTTTTAGGTGGGAGTTAGAAGTACATACAACTGTTGGCACCCGGACTTTCCAACGGCAAAACCCTACTGGGACCCTCTATTTATTCCTGCCACAGATCTCTGGAGCTGCCTTTATGCCTCTTCCCTCCAATAAATTCCTTTCTGATTACAGTTGCCAGAATCAGTGTTTATTGCTTACAAACAAAGAAATCTATATAGTACAAGGGAAGGAATAATCTATGAGGTATTTCAACAAAAGAAGCTGCATAAGTTGGTGATAATTCAGAAGGGAAGAGAGGCTCAACGACAGCACAGCCTCTAGGCTAGGATGCTTGGGACCATCTCATGCCAGGTGCATACTGATAGACAAACAAAAAGAATCAAGCTTTCGAAGATAGTTTGCACAGTCTTCATTATTCTTTTTCGATTCGCCTCCTTATAAGATTCATTAGGAACACTTCAGTGTGGCGGGCGGGGCTTGCTCATGACCACATTTGCTGCTTTCACTTTGAGCTGTTACTAATTTGATGATGATCATTTGATTTATTTTGATCATCTTTTACTTCAAGGGCCACATTTGCAGCCGCCTCATCTCAGTCTCTTAGAAATTGCACCTGCAAATGTTCAATAGTCACACAGAAGCACTTGGTTTTATGGAAACAAGTGGCTTTTAGACATGCAAATGAAGGTTGGCATTTCTATTACCCAAAGGCCTGATGCTCTGCTACTGGAAATGTACAAGTGCTGACTGAGAAAACTTTTATTTACGAAGACTGGGCAGAATATCAAATGCAAGTGAGAAGTCTTTCTAGAAGATGAGGGTGTGTAGATAGAAATGGACTTTAGGGAGTCCTCACACACTGGGAGAGCATAGAAGGAAGAGAATGTATATGGAAGTTTCTGCCCTAATTACAAAATCAGCCACTAAGGGGTATGTCTCGGATTTCTAGTTCTTCTGCTAACTTGCTGAGGGATAGGAATGTCACCCTGTTAATTGGTATCTCCGTTTTCTTTACTGCTGAGGTAAAAAGATTTTATTATTTTGTAGCGGAAGGACATGGCACACATACAAAATGTGGCGTTTGAGTAAATACATGACCTGAGGTGTTCTCTCTGTCAGGTACCTGGTACACATGCATACCTAATTTCTGATCAAGTAGAATTTTTCTTGGCCTATTTTCTAAAAGTCATTAGGTTACTGAGCCATTATTTTAAATTGAATATTGAAAATAATTCAGCAGAATTATTTATAGCATATCTCTGGTGGCATTGAATCCTGTCATAGAAGCTGCTTTTCAGTTTATAAAGATAACCAAAAAGCACAGCTGGACAGTTGGTTTGAAAATTCATTTTTATAATCTGTTTCCCAGCTGAGACTTTGGGGGTCAGGTTTTTGCCAGAAGCAAACTTTCAGGGACTGTCATTAAACACCCAAAGAGTAAGATTTCTAATGGCAACATTGACACTGCATCTAATGATTTCTCTGCTTCCAGGCACTGTTGTAATAAAGGCAGCTTCCTTTTTTAGGTTCCTGGGGCATATTTTATGTCAGCTGGAAGTGAAGCAGGAGCAGGGAGGCCGTCGGCATCCCTCACTTTCTCATACAAAAAGTTAAACAGTATAGCCCACTATTTACTCAGCTTAGAATGGTTTCCATCTAAGAAAACAAACGTGTAAAAATCTGAAAGAAAAAAGTCCTGATTACTGTACTAAGCAATGCTACTGGGCTTTGTAGTCTGACTCTAGAGAGTAAGAGACTCTGAAAAACATTTTGAACGTAGAAGGGTAAAAACAAATGCCGCTCTGGCTCATTCACTAAGGAATTGACCAAGACGTCTGAACGAGAGAAGAACTCAGCACACACAAACATGAAGCACAACATAAACAGTCAATTTACCTCAATGCCATCACCCAGCCTTGTTCCCCCGTTGGTCTCAAATGACAAGGGCCTAATTACCTTGTCATGATAAGGAAAAGCTGACACCTGAAAGCTCAGGTCCTGCTTATCTGTCCGGTCAGCTCTTGAAAGGCTTTTGTAGAATAAGTAGTTGGGAAAAGGGGAACCTGGGAATGTCTTTCTTTTTGGCAACAGACGAGGAAAGATTTCCAAATGAAATGACTATTACTGGACACGTTGAGACTTTACTTGATCTGAGTAAGTAAGGTGGCTCATTACTTCTCATCTCCATCATCTCTCGACCTTAAGAAGGCTTCTAGTTCAGAGATAAATGTGTTCCATTTGGCTTGCCACTGATGCATTGCATGACTGGATGGGAAATATATTTCTAGATCTCAGTAAATAAAACAAATCACCAGGAGGGACTTAGTTTGAATTGTTTCTCAAATCAAATCTGGCCGGTTTTAGCTTCTAAATACATGTCATTAGTTGACATCTCAGCTTCAAACTGTTCTTGCTTTCATACTGACAGGACCATATGAATCCAACTTAATTAGCCAACAATTCACCAACAAATGAGGTGGACTGAGTGCTTTCCAAGCCAAAAATAGAGCCAGAGTCTCAAAATATTAGGCATTCAAGCTGTAGCAATAGACACCCAACATTCTCAAGGGGATTTATTAACTAGCTTGCTGAACCAAGGGCAAACACACAAAGACACCATCTTAATAAACACAGGTGTAAAGTACATCTCCTAGCATAAGAACTCATTAACTCACACCTGCACTTTCTTGAACCAAATAGCTCATCATTTCAATATTCAAACAATCTTGCACATGTAACTTGAATAGTGGACAAATTTACCTCTGCTTTCTTCACTGTAAATGTTTTCTGTCTTTACTTAACATCTCCTCACGGTGCCAGCAGCCATAGGGAAAAGAGAAAGTTGCTCATGTCCTGCACAGGCGTGTGGAAAACTTTCAGAAGATAGATGGCACGAATGATTAACACACTTGAAGGAGAAAGAGGGGTCGAGGATACTGGGAATTATATCAAAGGGATCAATGGTTCATTTCACCAAAATGGGGAATGTGAGTGAATGCATGTAGCAGAAAGAGAGACACAAAAATTAGTTCATTTGAAAGTCTTCTGAATTCTATACAAGTGTGGAACTTCTACATGGAAAGGTACAGTGGTCAATTGGACATGGATATCTGGGATAAGGCTGCTGACTAGAGATTTAGGTGACACTGGTGTACATGTATTAAGTGACTCCAAGGAAATGAAAACTGAAAAGAAGGAGTAAACCTGACAATACCAACATGTGAGGTGGAAAGCCAGGGATCTAAACAAAAGGATATTTTTCTTCCCCTCAAGTTGATTTGCACAAGTACTCACTACTACATTATTTAAGGAATTTTTTGTTTTAAATGGAAATTTATAAACCTTGCAACACAGGCAGGAAGTAATCTTAAATGCATGCCTACCCTCTGCACTGGAGGATCTAGAAAGAAGAACATAGATTTGTGCTGTTTTCTATATTGATATTCTTGTATCCCACAGACTCATCACTCATCTGCCAACCGTAGCATTGCCAAATATAGTAAACTAGACAGTAATTGTATTCTTTGCAAACTTGGAATCCTTCATATTCCCTGAAGGAGTTTTCCATTTCGTTAAATCTTTGACTTCTCAGTTCCAGGTTCACGTTCAGCAGTGGTGGTGGGAAACCTGTCAGAAACGTCTCGTTTTACTAGATCAAAAATAAATAAAAGTGTGGCATGGAAAAATAACCCATCAACCTTAAAACCCCTCAGAGTGCCACCTGAGAGCAAGACACATTTTTTTCTTTCTCACTCGCTCTCTTTCTGTGTTCTGATGATATAATCAATATTTCCTGTCCAAAAACACAATATTCTCCAGTCTTAGAAACCCCTCAAGTCTGCATTTAATGTCAAAGAAAATCATGCTCCATACGACAGATGTTTATTTTTCAGCTTCTGTATCTGAAGTCTTCATCAACTTTTAATGAGAAAGGAACTACTGAATAATGTTATCAGTAGCAGAGACCGTACGTGACAATAGTCTTGAATAAGAAAATTTAAATGTTAGAAGAAAATAGACTCTGCCACTAATAAATCCAGATAAACATCTATTTGTATGTGAGGATCAAAAATAATTTCTCCTTCGTTCTCTTTTTAGAGCAGATAAATATTTCTTGAAATAGAGATTCATTACTTTGACAAACCTGCATTTGAGTGTCTAATGTCTACTGGGCACTGTTATAGGATTGGGAGCAATACGAAGGAGGTCATAGACCCAGCCCTTGAGGAAATCTAGGTCGAGAAGGTAATCTAGTTGTCAGGAAGTCCACATGAGGCTGTGGGGGTCCCATGTAATTCTTCAATTCCATATACGCAGTCCTTGAAGCAAATGTGAAAACAGCAATTCAGATCACAGACACTTAAGATGGGAAGGTGCTTAGAGATCATCTAGAGCAGTATTTACCACAGTTCCTTGACGCTTATCATAAAAAAATAAAATAAGATAGTTTTATCATGCACTTATCTGCACACGAGCGTATTTTTTTGTCCACAGTGGTACTTACTTACCTTAAAATACACAAAGGTCCTAATTAAAAGTTATGAACCTGAAACTATCACATTATTAATCAACTGTACTCCAATATAAGATAAAAAGTTAAAAAAAATTTATGAAGTTCTTACATTTTCTTCTACCCTTCAGTGTGTTTCTTGCATACCCCAATCTGAAGAACACTAATGCAGACCATCTTCTTTAATTCTTTGAGAAGAAAACAATGGACCAGGCAATGAATTTGAATTGCATTAGTCATTCAACTAGTTAAGTGTCCAAACTATGCCAGATAGATCCCAGGTCTCCTGACACCCACTGTAGTACATTTTTTTCTTACATAATTTCCAACCACACAATGAACTTTGATGTCATGTAAGCATAGGTTTGTGTGTGATGTGTGTAAGCATAGGTTAATGTTACTAAATATTGTATATACACAAGCATTAGTAACACTGATGTTTTCTGAGAAGGTCCAGAAGTGGGAATCATGGAGAACAGTGTAAATGGTGTTCTGTTAACCAAAAGGAGCTAATTGTCCTCTCAAAAGTGATCTCTCTGGGGCTTCCCTGCTGGTGCAGTGGTCGGGAGTCTGCCTGGCAATGCAGGCAACACAGGTTCGAGCCCTGGCCCGGGAAGATCCCACGTGCCACGGAGCAACTAAGCCCGTGTGCCACAACTATTGAAGCCCGCGCTCTAGAGCCCGTGAGCCACAACTACTGAAGCCCGCGCGCCGTGCTCCGCAATAAGAGAAGCCACTGCAATGAGAAGCCCGTGCACCACAATGAAGACCCAACGCAGCCAAAAATAAAAATAAATAAAATAATTTATTTAAAAAAAATTGATACCTCTGGAAAGAATTTACTTGCCAGCAGAATCATTATTCTTCCCAAAGAATTACAGACCTCCTCATGCTGTTTCCTAAACTTCTTTTCCTGCCAATAATTTGAATTTAACTGTGTACCTCTTTGTGGTTTCTCATACAGCTCTTTTAGTTAGTGTCCTAAAGTATCGGTTCTAGTTCTTATTCAAAATTGCACAAATGAGTCCTTGCAGACAGCTCTTCAGGGATCTTACCCACCACTGAAAGCTCACTGTGCAAACTGAAAGGCAATTTTGAGCACACACGTGAGTCAGAAACTCTTATTATTATTTTCTCTAAGTCACTTCTTGATTTCTTTCAGAGCTCGTTATCTATTTTAGTTCTCAGATATTTTGGGGCATGCTCCCTCCCTGTGGATCTGGATGTATGTACTTGGTTCCACTTGTCATTGCTACAGGGCCCCATAAATACAACTTGAAACCAAAACCTTAGACATGCAACCCTCGTAGTTGCATTTAATGACCGCTTGTGTTTTTCAGAAGAGATGGAAGCAGAATGATCAGATTTTACCTCAGTTAGGAAAGAAAATGCAGTAATGTTTGCCAGCAGAAGGTCAACATATTAGATGTTTCATGGTTCTATTTTATGGATACTAGGACTAACACAGCATGTAAGAGAAATACTTTCATACTCATAATAATTAGTTTGATCATTTTAAACATAGAGCATATTAGATGTTTCTTCTAAGTTTTGTATTTGGAAAAATGTAATTAATTAATTCAATGTGTATTTATTCCCTAACCTATAAGAGATTCAAACCCAAAGTGTGCAGGTAAACTGCATGTTCCTGGGACATGCCACACAGTTTCCTAGCTTTCACCCTTCACTCACATTGAATTCCCTACCCCCGACCCTGCACCTCCAAATTCTTATCTTCCAAGACCTAAATGCCTCTGTGTCCTTTAGGAAAACTTTTCCCATCTCTCTCCCACTTTCCCCAGCCCAAAAGAAGTCACTCCCTCAGAACTCCCATTTTCTTATCACCTACTTCATTCTACCTGCCTTTTTTTTTTTTTTTTTTTTTTTTTGCTGTACGCGGGCCTCTCACTGCTGTGGCCTCTCCCGTTGCGGAGCACAGGCTCCGGACGCGCAAGCTCAGCGGCCATGGCTCACGGGCCCAGCCGCTCCGCGGCATGTGGGATCTTCCCGGACCGGGGTACGAACCCGTGTCCCTTGCATCAGCGGGCGGACTCTCAACCACTGTGTCACCAGGGAAGACCTCTACCTGCTTTTATATATCTCTGTGTATGTGTTGTCTCTGGTAGGAGACATAAAGATACTAGAGGTCTAGGACTGGGTTTTTTCATCCTTGCATTCCCCATATCCATAACCCATGCTTTCCTCATTGCATATCTCAGTAGATAGATAGAACTTGCAAAAATCTGATACCTTAACTGTAGTATTACTGAGAATTGTCTAAGTTTGGATTTCTAGGAGTGAGGCACACATTTTCACCTGCTTTTCCTTGTTGCAGGAGTTGATGTGGAAGAGAAGTCAACAAATAACGATTAAGGACATAAAAGGTGTGAGATGTGCTAGATGTTTTGTATTTCTTCCCCCAGCAACTTGTTGAATAGGAAATGTTGTTGTGTTCAGACCTGTAATGAGCTTCTCTGAGTCATTCCTTCTTTTCATGTCTTCTTCCTTTCACCTACTTCTAGTAATTATAGCAAAACCTTATATTTACTTGTTAGTGTTTAGTTTACAAATCATTTTAAAATCCATTGTATTGCTCTATACTTAGAACAGACCTGTGAGACAGGTGGGCCCTATCCAAATGAGAAAACTGAGTCTTAGGTGGGTGAAGCCCTTGGCCAACATCACCCATTGCATACCTGCAGCCACAGCCAGAGAATGGCAGCCTGGGGAGGATGGACACCTGAGGGACCCCAAGGCCTGAGAGGCACGAACCATATGGTCATTAGGAATGTTCTCTTTGGCTGTATTTTTTCATTTTTCTTTATTAAGTTTTTAATTCTACTGTCTTTGGTTACATTTTTATGTCTTTTGTCTCGATTCTTTAGGTAAATAGTCCATTTATTTTCCTTTTTTTTTCCTAATAGAATGCATGTAAGACTATAACCTTTCCTCTGAATAATCCTTTGGTTTTATCCCATTGGTTTTGATAAGAAATGTACTATACACTTACTGTTATTTATCTCTACATAAGCTAAAATTTCAAATTTGATTTCATCTTCAACTCCAATTTTACTGAAAATAATACAGGTAAAAATCTCTAATGGATACAGTTATGTAGCTATGCTTTTTGTTAATTTCCAGTTTTATAACCTTTTGATCAAAGGATGCAATTTGTTTTGTTTTGTTCTGATTTTTAGAGGGGGAAAGAATTTTTGAACTATTTGATAGTAAAATATATCATCAATTTATTCCATGTTAACTAATTTCTTTTATATTCTAGTGTTGCTGGGATTAAAAAATAATTTTAAAATAAAGAAAAAAATTTGTAACTCCTCAAACATTCTTAATAGATAATTGCTCCATGACCCTAAAGTTATTTCATGGACTCTTGTCAATTCTAGAAAGACACAGAAAGAAGAAATGGAGAATAAGACACAAAAATATAATTTAAAAAAATTTTTATACTTAGCAAGAGCTGCGAAAGTAAAAAAGGGACACTGAGGCAACACAGAGGTAGTCACTGCAAGAAGCAAGTGTGACCCCTTGGACTGGAGGAGCAAAGGGAAGAGAATCAAGAAGCTCCTAAGAAGGAACCACGGAGCTGGGACTCAGACCTCTGAGGACACTGCCTGACTGCAGCTGCTTTCTCTGAGGGGGGGGTCCCAGGAAACTGGTCTGGAAGTGAAGGGAAACAACAAAAAACAAAAAGAGAAAACAAGGCTGGGACCAACTGCCAAAGCTGTGGTGAAGAACCATTGCTGAGACGCAGCTGACAGGACCAGCAGGCAAACAGGAGGGAGCAAGGCCTTCTCTCCCCTCCTGCGTCCTACTTTCCTCCTGGGGCTCTATACTGACATTGCCCATCAGGCAAAGGAAGATGTAGTCTGGAGAGCCCCAGCCTCAGGATCACAGAGCCAGCACAGGAGGGTGGGCTTGGGGCTGAGACACTAGCTCACAGCCTGGCACAAGGAACAGTTAGTCCCTCTCCCCGTCCTTTTTACAACTGAGAATCTGAGATCCAGAGCATGTAAGAGAGTGGTCTAGGGCCTCACACAACAGTGGTACAACTAGGGCTACCAGGCACAGGTATGTAAAAATATAGTGACAATTAAAATATACTTTTGTAAGGTAGGAAACTGGCAACTGTGAATCTGTTTAGATGGCAGAGAATTTTATAGCTAATAGATGTATTCGGGTGAAACATTTTCCAAATGTGTTTTAATTTGTGTGAGTGAATTAATTGCCAAGCTATAGAATTATGATTATGTATACTAATACTAAGGGTCAGATCAGCTTTGTTGTTTTATTTTAATTACAACACCAAGACTCTGGTCATGTAGGCAGACTCTCCATTGTTTGTTGCTTGTGCGACATATCTGTAGACAAAAGTCAAAAAATATTAGCAGAAACTTTGCCTATTAGTGTTCTAATGGGAAAACCAATGGAGCTACTGGAGAAAATATCCTCAAAGGAGATGTCCAGCCAACTCAGGTATACAATCTTCATCATCAAATCTCTGACTCTTTCCCTGGGACATCAGAAATGATATTTTTTAGATGGCTTAAGATTACCTTAAAACATTCCTGGAGGGTCTAATACAGGCAGAAAAGTACAGGGAGTCTGTGGAATTTTGAATCTTAGCTCTGCCACTTTCAAGGTGACCTTGAGTAAATTACTTTGGTTTCTTGTTAGCTGGTGATAGGAATGTTCATTTATTTATTCAGCAAATATGTGGAGTGCCTACCATGTGCCTGACATTGCTCTAATGGCTGGGGACCAGTGAATCGCCTCTGCACTCCCTGAGCTTTCCACTGCAGTACAGGAAGGCAGAAAATAAACCTATAAATATATAAAATGTTAGGTGGCAGTAAATAATATTACGAAAATAGGTCAAGGTAGGCAAGTAGAGGACAACGAGAGGGATTATTTTTATAGAGTGCATAGCAGAGGCCAGTCTGGTAATGTAACATCTTAAGGAAAGGAGGGAGCCATGTGGATGTCCGGAGAAGACTTTTCCAAACCCTGGGAA
>RJWK010038260.1:0-20893 GCA_004363435.1 Platanista minor
GGAGCACAGGCTCCAGACGCGCAGGCTCAGCGGCCATGGCTCACGGGCCCAGCCGCTCCGCGGCATGTGGGATCTTCCCAGACTGGGGCACGAACCCATGTCCCCTGCATCAGCAGGCAGACTCTCAACCACTGCGCCACCAGGGAAGCCCTAAAAACTAATTCTTAAAAAAGAAAAGAAAGCTAATTCTTCAGAATGTCTAAGATTGACTCTTACAAATCGATGTCTTATTGAACGAATTTTTTTTCCTTTCAAAGACCATGAGTAACCAAACTTTTTGTAGTTTTCCAGGGGGTGGAGGAGGCACTAAGTGCTTTCATATCTTCTATAAACTCGGGCTGTGGTTTGGGGCCTCATGGTGATGTGTCCAGCTTTCTTTGGAGAAATATTCTCATACTGATAAGACAGAAGTTAAGAGGCACGATAAAGTTTGGACGACATAGTGTGTTACTACACTTAATTTTATCTCTCCATTAGAACTAACAGAAAAGCAGAGAATGTGTTTCTCTCTTTATTAAGGAAATGAAAAGATTTTGTAGCAAAGAAATAAATACTGGAAATACTTCTTTACCTAAAGGTATGCGGAAGACCTTCAAATGTCACCAACCAAAATGGCTAGTGTGTTGCGGTATCATTCATAATAGCCAAAAGGTGGGAACAACCCAAATGTTTATCAAGAGATGAATGGATAAACAAAAATGTGGTATATCTATACGATGGAATATTGTCTAGCCACAAAAAGTAATGAAGTTCTGATACAGGCACCAACACGGAAAAACCTTGAAAGTGGTATGCTAAGTGAAATAACCCAGACACAAAAGGACAAATACTGTATGATTCCACTTATATAAAATATCTAGAATAGGCAAATTCACAGAGATAGAAAGTCGAATAGAGGTTACCAGGATCTGTTGGGGAGGGAGGAGTGGGAGTTACGGTTACAGAGTGTCTGTTCAGGGTGATGAGAAAGGTTTTGAAGTGGACAGTGGTGATGGTTGCACAACATTGTGAACGTAATAGTGCCACTGAATTGTATTCTTTAAAATGGATTAAATGGCAGCTTTTATGTTAAATATATTTTACCACACACATACACACACAGAGATTAAAAAATGCCCAGTGGCCTACTTCCCATTGTAGAATATGGATTAGGAGAGATTATCCAAATAAAGCATCAAGATATAGGAGACTCTGGGACTTCCCTGGTGGCTCAGTGGTTAAGAATCTGCCTGCCAATGCAGGGGACACGGGTTCGATCCCTGGTCCGGGGAGATCCCACATGCCGCCGAGCAGCTAAGCCCATGCACCACAACTACTGAGCCTGTGCTCTAGAGCCCGTGAGCCACAACTACTGATCCCGCGTGCCACAGCTACTGAAGTCCGCGCACCTAGAGCCCGTGTGCTGCGACAAGAGAAGCCACCGTAACGAGAAGCCCGCACACCGCAATGAAGAGTAGCCCCTGCTCGCCTCAAGTAGAGAAAGCCCGCGTGCAGCAACAAAGATCCAACGCAGCCAAAAATAAATAAATTAAAAAAAAAAGATATAGGAGACTCAATATGCTAAAGAAATACAATTGTAGATGATAAACTCATCTTTTACGCAAGTAGAGATTTCACTCTTTCTTTTGAATTTAATATCTAATAAAGATTTTAAAAAATATATAAAGTAACCAGATGTGTACTAGTAAGGTTGATGTAGGGGTTGGTAATTGCAAGGCACAGCTACTGCATGGCTTAGTTCTTCAAAATAAAAAATCTAAATGTGGTCCTCAACTCTGAAGTATGGTATGTAACTTAATAGGCAAAGAATTACCCTAGCAGATTGCCCAGAAACTTGGTCTACCACAAAACCAAGTAACCACTCATCTGCCTAAGATTATAAATATATATTAAAAAAAAAAAAACCGAGGCCCTTACCCAATACCGACTGCTTTCATGTGTAATTTAACATATCAACTAAAAGTCAGAAAGTTGGGCATTCCTGAAAAAATCTTTATTCTTCCTATACATCTTCATCAAAATTAAAAGAAATTGGAGAACTACCCCCTACTCTGAATCTTAGAATATTAACTTCAGAGTACCACTGGCAACACAGGAAAAGGCTATGAAACCTAGTTGAAATGCATATATTTTGATATAGTGGCAGAATGATTTTAAAAAATACAGAGACCATCTACTATAATATTTACATAGTTTAATAAATTTTACTTATCACTGTAACAACCACATCCCATAATAATAAGCCCTGGGAAATTTGGAACAGGAGGAATGAGTTTGCCAGTGTATCTTCAGCCCCAATACAGAAATTTTTGAGATTATATATGTGTATACATACACACACATATACCCATTATATATTATATATATACATACACATGCATATATATTTATTTCTCTTAAATTTTGATTTTAAAGTTACTTGGATGGTTCTCACTAAAGTGTCAAGACTTTTGGTAGGCTAAATCTGATAACTTTCTTCCCTTCCTGGACTATAAGAATAGGCGAATGAAATATAGTCTGGATAACTAAACATAAATTTGTCCTCTCTTTTAAAAAATCATTATTTTTATTATGCTGTGTATATACCACTTGCTCTTTATTATAAGTCCTCTTCTATATGCATTGAGAGGCCTCAAACAAGTTCAGAAGGCCTTTTTGTTCAAAGTGGAAAGAAAGTTCTAGCCATTACTCTATTATACTGTGCGCACTACCTAGGGGCACCTGAACACCCTACTAGTGAGCTGGTAATTGTAAGCACAAGTAATTTGGTTTCTTGTTCCCATATGACTAGCTAATATAATATCACAGATATAATAAATCACTACTGGCAGCAGGAAAGTGATTAACTTTACAAAATTCGGTTCCCTCGGGATCAGTCCTAACTTCCAAATGTTGCCAAAACAAGAAAGTAGAGAACTCTATATAAATAATCATTATATGATTCCCCCCAATTCCCTCTTGATGTGACATACTAAAAGCCACTAATGTACAAATCAAGGAGGAACAATTAGCGAAGTCATCAATCGTCTGCCCACACTTATATTACCAAAGTCAACTATTTAAGATCTTTCCCCTTAGGTATGCTGATTAGGAAATAAAAATGTTTTCATGACATTATTTTATGACTAGGGGTGAAGACTGGCAAATACTTCACACTGAAATCTTGAAGCATGACTCAAAGTGTTACTTTTCTTGAATGCAAGCATGAATGAGTGTTTTGTGAAGACATGAGTTTTATTGTGGTATAGTACAAAAATAAATATTTGGACTTTGTCCCAGGTCCCTGGCATAGGGCTCCTAAAACCCTTGTTGATTTACTGTCTTTTTTATGCTAATGAGATAACTCCTGGGAGGAGGCCCAGACAGCTTCAGGATGGGAACTGGTCACCCGAAAAACCAACCCCGAGTTAGAACTTACAGCGCCTCCCGTTTCCAGGGAAGGGAGAGGGGCGGGAGGCTGAGCTCAGTTCCTAATGGCCAATGATAGAATCTACTGCCTACAGAACGGAACCTTAGAAAAACTAAACGGGGGGAGGAGAGTTTCCAAGTTGATGAGCACACTGACCTGCCAGGAGGGTGGTGCAGTCTGACTCCACAGGGACAGACCCTGTGACCTCACCCTACCTACCTTTTCTTCTGGCTGTTCACTTCTATCCTTTGTAATGAACCACAGTTGTAAGTACAGTGTTTTACTGAGTTTTGTGAGTCATTCGAGAGAATTATCAAACCTGGTGGGGGGTACTGGGACTCCCAAATTTGCTAACTTCAACTAGTTAGTGTCAGAATTGAATTGCACTGTTGGACACCCAGTTGGTGTCATAGAATTGGAGAATTGTTTAGTGTCTGGAAAGACCACACATTTGGTGTCAGGCAAAAAACAAACAATATGGAAAATGCAAGCAAAGGATAAAAGACCACCCACTGTAGATGTGTCGAAGATACCTGTACTGAGTGGACAAAAAGAAACAGTTTTTCAAAGGACCCTTTCAATTAATGGAAATGCAAACAAAATTTATGAGCTTTTCAACAGTTCTTTCCCTCTGGATGCATCAAGTTTTTTAATACGTATACATGAAAAAACAAAAACTAAAAGCCAGACCTTTGATTAGGAGATATATCTTTGTCATGTAAATTTTGGGCAAATTATACTTCCATTATTATTTTATACAACTCTCTCACAGGAACTACAAGACACATGTAGGAAGCTGATCAGCTGCTGATGCTTTTCATTTAGTCAGGAGGGAGGTAGCAAAGTCAGTAGTTAAAAAGCAGAAGCAAAAAAGGATGGAAAAATAAAACCAAAGAAAATTCAGATAATTATGTAACAGTAATTTGCTTAACTTACATGTGCTCAAATGCAATCTTACATATATCAGAAAAAAGTTAAATTATGACAATACTAACTTTTGCATAAGCAGATGCCTAAATTGATGAACTCAATCTTCAACCTTACTGGTTTTTTTTTTTTTTTTGGCCTCGCTGTGTGGCATGCCGGATCTTAGTTCCCTGACTAGGGATCGAGCCCATGACCCCTGCATTGGGAGTGTGGAGTCTTTACACACATACATGCTATCACCTAAGTATACAGATCTGGCAGGGACCTGAGAGATGTAATGCAACAGCTTAACCTCTGATGTAACCAGCTGGCTGAATGCACTGTGAGTGCAACCACCCTGTGCTTTGGTTTTGGGGCCAGCTCACCTGAGTCACACACGGTGGCAATGTCACCTGTAGTCTCACTGGCAGAGACGGCTGTGACAGGGCTTTTGTGTCCTGCCAGACTTTGTACGTAGCACAACCTGAAAGACCAAAGACATGAATTTGCATATGATCATTACATATAATTATATTCTCTTATTTGTATAATTTTTTTCCTCGGTGTATATGTATCTACTATTTATAAGGCATTCCTGACTATATTCCTAACTGATTTTTTAATTCAATAAGATTACAAAGGTAAAGTCCATATTTCATGCTTAAAGCTATTATGATATAAAGATATTATTTTAGTGCATCTATTTCTCACAGTAAGAACCAAAACATTAAAAATAGCTATTTTAGAGTTGGAGATTTCTGTACCTGTTTAAATCCCATATGATGCAGGTTCCATCTCTGCTCACACTTATCATTATACTGTATGGTTTGCAGACAAATAAGCTGGTTATCTCTTCTGTGTGCCCATAGAGATGTATCTGAGACTCCATTTCTATCTCTGAAGGCTAAAATTAAAAAAAAAAGTAAAGTATAAGACAAAAACCATGACGAAAGGTATCCTAGTGTCGTATCTCAAAAATAAAAACAACCCAAGTGATTCAAACATTCTTCTCAAACATCTCACTTTTCAATCTAGTTCAACTTTTTCTAAAGAGTAAAACTAATTAAACATTAACAAATTTTTAATTGACCATAATTTCATCAACAAATAAGCTTTTCATTTTTGTCTATTCTTTTCCAGTCTTTAGCCAATTACATATGTATTTTATAGCTGTGATTATTGCCATACAAATAATTCCCTATTTTGTATTTTATACATTCTCCCAGAAGCATTTTCCATTTTTGACTGTCTTCAAAATGATTTTTAAGTGTTATAATATTCTATACAGTTAGTATACCATAATTTACTTGAGCATCCCTTTTCAAAATAATTAATTAATTAATTAATTAATTTATTTATTTATTTTTGGCTGTGTTGGGTCTTTGTTGCCTCACGCAGGCTTTCTCTAGTTGCGGCGGGCGGGGGCTACTCTTCGTTGTGGTGCACGGGCTTCTCATCGCGGTGGCTTCTCTTGCTGCAGAGCACGGGCTCTAGGCGTGCGGGCTCCAGTAATTGTGGCACACGGGCTCAGCAGCTGTGGCTCGTGGGCTCTAGAGCACAAGCTCAGTAGTTGTGGCGCACGGGCCTAGCTGCTCCGCGGCATGTGGGATCTTCCCGGACCAGGGCTCGAACCCGTGTCCCCTTCCTTGGCAGGCGGATTCTTAACTACTGCACCACCAGGGAAGCCCCCTTGAGCATCCTTTATGATAGACATTTAAAATTGTTTCAAATTTTTTCAAAATTATAGATGTCATAATTAAATCCTTCGTGTATATAAGTTTTGTTCCTCCTCTAAATCATTTCTTTAGAATTTCCAGGATCCTACTAGTGGATCAGTGAATATTAATAATTTTACAGTTCTTAAGTGTACTTTTCAAAGGCTTTGTACCAATTCATGATGCCACCAATGGCGATGTATTACTTATCAATAGTTGTGGACTGACTTTCTAAATCAAACACTGAAAACTGATGTTCCAAGTTCCACATGGCTCACAGATGCCAGAAGTCCACACAGGGTCTAACCTTTGTTTTCATTAGGGTAGCAGTTTATTGTCATAAAGTATTTCAATACAAAGAATATAGAAAAGTAGAAAGAAAGTATAATAAAAAGCTGTATACTGACCACTCAGTTAAACTAATCCTAACATTTTATAAGATCAGCTTATTTTTTATTTTTACTTTTTTATATTTTTGTGGTACGCGGGCCTCTCACTGCTGTGGCCTCTCCCATTGCGCAGCACAGGCTCTGGACGCGCAGGCTCAGCGGCCATGGCTCACGGGCCCAGCCGCTCCGCGGCATGTGGGATCTTCCCGGACCGGGGCACGAACCCACGTCCCCTGCATCAGCAGGCGGACTCTCAACCACTGCGCCACCAGGGAAGCCCCAGCTTATTTTTTAAATAAAGAAAACATTAAACATTACATAGTCTGTGTACTGTTTTACATCCTATTTCCTCTCTCTTGTCAGAAGTTACTATTATCCTGAATTTTGTATTTGTTTCCCATGTATGTAGAATTTATGTTCTACTATATGTTACTATAACAATTGTATTGTTTTTCATGTTGCTAAACTTTATATACATGGTATTAATTATTCTTTAGGTATCTGTTGCATCTTGCCTTTTTGATCACCACTGCTTTTGAAACATATCTGTGTTGAGTTATTAGCTGCAGCTCATCTATTTTAAGTGCTTTATTTTTCACATAAAAATACCTATTTTATTCTTAAAGACTCAGATGACCAGGCGATAGATACCAGGCTTACAGTTCCCCTTGGATCCACTGGCTTGAGCTGTGTGGCAGTGGCTTCTGTTTAGCTAGGGCATGTGGCCTTCAACTGCACACAACCACAGCAACCAGATGGCTCTGAACAAGGGCACGAGTCCTGGTTCTGGGCCCCTTCTGGTTCTCCTCCATGACCCTCCCCGCAGGGCCAGGAGCCTGCAGGGCCACAGGGGTGTGCCAGCGCCCTTGCAGACCATTCTTCAGGGTCCCTGGGACCAAGGAATTCCTTGCCCCCAAAGGCCTGAGCTCATTCCTTCTCTGCTTGAACTCCGCAGCATTTCAGTTTGTGACTCAATTCCCATTCTAAGTCTTTGAAAATTTCCCGAGTTTTAAACAGCAATCAAGGTTGCTTTAACTTGAATTTCTCTTATTGTAACTAAGTTTAACTTTTTCACATATTCATTTTCTTATCTGTAAATTTGTGTGCTTGGTTTTGTGTATTTGTTACTACATTAAAAAGATTATTTGTAGGAATTCCTCTATTTGTGGAATAGAATGCAAGTACCTTCCTTGTTTCTTCTGCTGGATGACCTGGATCCCCATGCCAGGCTAGAGATGCCTTACCCAAAGTCAAGTCTTGAGGATCCTGGACAACCCAGGGAATTCCAATCCAGGCTGTAATTCCAGGCAAGAGTTGGTCCTATCTGACTCATCCTTACTCTTAGGGACCAGCCTTTTGGACAAGGGCCTCCTTGGGACTCCCCAGCTTGCTCTGTCCCTTGTTGTTTTCTATTCCTCTCACAAGAGGCTGTCCAAGGACAGTGTCAATATTCTAGGATTGACAATTGCCCTCAAGGCATAGCTCCCTCCTTGCTTATTTAAAAAAAAAAAAAAATATATATATATATATATATATATATGTATATATATGTGTGTGTGTATTTTTTTTTAACTTCATGATCATGAATAATATTTATGGGGTAAACACAAGATAGGTACTCTATAGTGGTTATTGAAATTTTATAGATTTTTCACTTTAAAATGATCCATCCCTGATGGATCAGAAAATAATTTCCATGGGTAGAACAGGAATCTTTTGCTGGCCTACTTCTTCATAAAATGTTCTTGAATGGTGTAATACTACCTTGGATACACTGCATATATATCCTCCTACCACCATCAATTTAGAGAGTAGAAATACAGGTGTTCACTTATATGAAGATGATGTGGCCACACTATTTAATTAGTGAAAAAAATGACTCAAGACCAACTATTTTAAAATAAGTTATCACTTTTAGAAGAAATTCTTCTCTAATACTGTATATAAATGGCTTATAGATAACAATTCCCTATAACCAAGCAACGTATTCGTCATTACACACGTAGAATGCATTTTAGCAGACTATCTTGGGATAGTCAACAGAAACTCACAATGCTCAAAGTTATATATGCTTCACTAGCTCAGGAAAGTATTTCATAAGATTCCCTTGAAAATATTTTCAGACAACAATTATTTTGGTCACATCCTACGTGGTGCTTGGGAGGTGGTCTTTCGTATGTGTCAAGGCCAACACAAACGAGAGCATAAATACTTTTAGAACCATGGCATTCAGTGGGTTGGGAGAACAGAAGCTAGTAAGCATGCAGTGTTTCCTGCCAACCTCACAGGCATAGGGTCACATCTGCAGCTTCGGGGACCCCAAAATGATGAGACGGTCCCCAATAAAAAGCAACAACAACATCTATAAAAACCCAAGTAACCTTCTCTCACATCAAACAATGATAAAACCACACAGCCAAGATTTAAATAGTAACTGTTAATCTCATGACTTGATTACCTACTACTATTAATACTTAGGAGAAAAAGAAAACCCTTACAAATAAATTGAGAAAATCCACTTTCAGGCAAATACAGAACTGAGGAAAGGTAAGCAACCTAAGACTTCACAATAACTTCAAACTAAAAGAAGCATGCGTCTTGCCGTATTCAAATGATAATAGCTACATCTTTGATCTATTTCAAAGCTATGTTGTGCAAAATTACTCCTATACCGAGTACAGCTTAATCTTTTTTTTTCTTAACCAATACTGTATACTGTGCTAGCGTACAATTAAAATTTTAAATTATAGGAAGAATGGAAGTAAGGAAAACTAAGAACAGGGCTGTTCACAGTGTTGGGGAAAGCAAGAGGAAGTAAAAAACAAAAGATAAAGCTAGTTTTTAAATAGGTGTCCATGATGGTGCAAATGATCTGAGTGTACAAGCGGACAACTGCTCTAGCAGCAGAGATTAGAATATATTTGTAGAAAAAAGGAAACAGGGTGAGCTGAGAAGGTGAAAGGCAATGGCAGTGGTAAATATTAGAGACATTGTAAAATTAACATGCGCTTTAGGCCTTGGGGAGTAAAAAGGACAACAGAAGACAATCCAAAAGTGAAAGTGCCTCTCTGCTCAGACTCCCTAGCATTCTTCTTATTGTGGCCTGTGTATAAGACCCTCACCTCACTCTACTGTCCCTGCCCTGAATTTGGCACTCCTCCCAGCATGTTATACTCTAAACTACACATAAAAGTATCTGCCATCCCCCAAACTACCATGCCTTTGTTTCCATGTGTTGGTTTACTTTGCTACAATACTCTTTCCTCTTTTTTCCACTTAGTAAAATGGTCCTTTAAGATCTAGCTCATGTGTAACTTTTCAGGCTTCCTGACATCTGGTTGGTCCCACTTCTGGCTCTTCTAAGCTGTGTGTGAATCTTTCTTAGAGCACAACCTCACTGTCCTGCAATAACCTGTACATGCCGACCTCCTGACACAGAGCCCTCATCACGGCCGGCCTGTATCCCTACAGTGCCTCTGAACTGGTACCCTCCCCTCCAGCCCCACACCCCTTTTAAGCGATTCTCCTTGTAGGCGCTACAGTGATGGCCTTAAAATGCTGATTGGATCATATCACTCCTGCTTCAAACATTTTAATGACTCCTTAGACTAAGAGACAGAAACAATATGATGATCACATTTATACCCCAAGGATCATGGCAAAGAACCTTAACAAGGGCTTAAAAGGGAATAAACTTGGACAGAAAAGTAAGGAACTGAGCATCACCCTATGCTAGAAATACAGGTTTCACCCAGTAAAACATGTTTTATAAAATAATGCAGAAAATTGTAATTAAAAAAAAGCACAGAGCACATTTTAGACTAGAATGATAATCACTGAGTTTTCACCCTAAACTTGCCACTAATCCTCAACAGCACCACAGACAGCTGATTCAAGAAAGGAATGACAGGGGCTCCCCTGGTGGTGCAGTGGTTGAGAGTCCACCTGCTGATGCAGGGGACACGGGTTCGTGCCCCGGTCTGGGAAGATCCCACATGCCGCGGAGCGGCTGGGCCCGTGAGCCATGGCTGCTGAGCCTGCGCGTCTGGAGCCTGTGCTGCGCAACGGGAGAGGCCACAACAGTGAGATGCCCGCGCACCGCAAAAAAAAAAAAAGAAAGGAATGACAGACCTACAGTGGAAATGCCTCTTAGGAATTGGTCCTTTAATTAACTACTAAAATACTGTAGGTTTAATCTCTTAATAAAGTAAGTACTGTTTCTGCCAAAAAAAAAAAAAGGAATGACAGTAGATTAAAAGAAATATTGCATAATTTCTTCTTCACTAGAGTGTTTTAATAATTTAACTCTCAAATCCAAAGGATTCAGTGAATGAAAAACTTTCTTCCAGTAAGTGGTAGAAATCAAGGCTGGCTACTTGGATTTTTCTGTTATTTAATTCACCCAGAGGGCATAGGAATGCTGAACATTAGGAGTTCTGTACTTCCAACTTTTATAGAACCTTGTGGGATACTTGTAAGCACTGAGGTTGATACCGAGAACGAAAGCAAGCAAACATCAAAATGCCATGAAAAAGCCTAAACTCAAAACAGGTCATAACTCAAAATACCGTCTGTCTCTGACCTTTACAGTTATTTTCAAAATTTTTGTGATTGGGCTTCCCTGGTGGCGCAAT
Source organism: Platanista minor (assembly GCA_004363435.1). Taxonomy (NCBI): domain Eukaryota; kingdom Metazoa; phylum Chordata; class Mammalia; order Artiodactyla; family Platanistidae; genus Platanista; species Platanista minor. The sequence goes on from RJWK010038260.1 coordinate 11,054, forward strand.
GGTTGAGAGTCCGCCTGCCGATGCAGGGGACACGGGTTCGTGCCCTGGTCTGGGAAGATCCCACGTGCTGCGGAGCGGCTGGGCCCGTGAGCCATGGCCGCTGAGCCTGCGTGTCCGGAGCCTGTGCTCCGCAACGGGAGAGGCCACAACAGTGAGAGGTCCGCGTACCGCAAAAAAAAAAAAAAAAAAAAAAAAAATTTGTGATCTTAATAAACCTAAAATTAAAGAGTTAGACATGTGACCTTTTACATTTTAAGAGCTTATGTGAAGAGATCAAAGTACAAAAGATTAATGTACAAAAAATTTAATCTTATACCAAATTTATACTTCATAAAGGGTTTCTTCCCCTCACTGACATGAAAATCCCACAAAATGCACCCAGGACCTACCGTGCCACTCATGAATCTGTTTGTGTAGGCTGTGATGACACCACATTTGCTCCCAGTAAACAGTTGGCAACTGTCTGGTACCCAAGCACAACTAGTCACCTAGAGAAAGGACAAATCAAAGATTTTCATGTTTAAAAAGCATGAGAAATGCTTCTACTTTTCTGACAATTATTTTTAAAATATATGATCACAAAATTTAAGGTAAACATTTTACTTGAAATGATTAGAATGGTGTAAGATATAATAATATTCTGTAACTTTAAGCTATCTAAAAGCTGTTTCCAAATTAAAATGTATCACAATGCATTGTCTATGATTTTACATTTTTCTGTACACACACACACACACACACACACAAATACACAAAGGGCCATTTGTTCCTCAGAAATTTAAACAAAATGATCCAGGATTGACTAGATCCAAGGTTGAGAGGGTGTGTGTGTGTGTGTGTGTGTGTGTGTGTGAGAGAGAGAGAGAGAGAGAGAGAGAGATGCATGTACCTGATTTTTACTTTTATTTCCTTTTTTTTTTTCTTTTTCTGTCTTTGGTAGGGAAACAGAGTATATATATAAATAAAGGTATTGCTTCTAACAGTTCTAAAGATTGCTAGATAGGAGAAGAAAGAAAGATAAACGTGGAGAAAAAAATCTGGGATTATTCCTTGGGGATTATAAACCCTTGAGTCCCAACCATGGCGACACTATTCAAGGTCGGCTCACCTCTTTGCTCAGCCTGACAGTCTTCCTCTGGCACTAGCTGACCCCCAGCACCATACCCCCAGGAGCTGTCCCCAGCTGCTCTGCCCCCTCTCCAGTCCCACCTCTCCCGGTCGGTTGGCTGGTCAGCAATACCCACACACTTCACTTGACTAAGAAGACGGCGATCCTCAGCCACAGACCTCATCCCTTTCCCTCCTTTGGGCCTCAGAATGTCTCGGCGTCACCTCCTGATTTAGAGAAGCCCCTCTGTTTTTAAGGCCAGCCCCACCCCACCCCAGTGTTTCTCAAACAACTGTCAGAATTTCAAACTGTCATTTGCTGGCTTCTTCCCCTGGCCCTGCAAACGTGTTCAAGTGTCTGCTACCTTGAAAAAAGACTTTGCTTTGAAAAACCTGACTCTTCTTAACTCTCAATATATTATCTTCAGAGTCCATTGGATCTAATTTTATTTTTTGAGTTTCTTTCTTGAATAGTTCTATTTGTAAAGATTGACATTTCATAATTTTTATTCTTTCTTAGAGGTCTTCCAAAGAGCAAAAAGAAAATGTACCTATTTCTTATATGTAGAATAAAACTCATTCTGTCTTACAATTACCATATGGGTCGACTGAACTCTTTTATAAACCTAAGTTACATTTCTAGGATTTCAATAATCTCATTTTTTTCTCTCTTTTGAAACACTTTGCTATTTCATCATCCTAGGAATTATTTCATCTCTACTCTTCAATTATTCCCAACTATGCTAAAACAAAACAGGCACCAGGTGCTATGGAGGTAACGAAGTCAGAAAACAGTAAAAGAACTTCCTAGGGAAAGACAGTCAAAGAAAGAAGGTTTAACATACAATTTAGTACCGGAAAAAGTTATGGCAGTACTGTGTGTGTGTGTGTGTGTGTGTGTGTGTGTGTACATGGTATTTTATAGTTTACAAAGCACTTTCAGAAACATTGGAGACATTTTTACAACAGCTTTATGAGAGAGTGGTGGGAGTATGACTAGCCCAGTTTTAGAGAAGAGGAAAGAAACTCAAGTTGGGTAAGGTTAAATTACTTGCCAAAGGCTACATAGTAAATAACAGAGCTGGACACCAACACAGATCACAGAGCTACCGTTAGCCCCAAGGCTCTTTCTACCATGTTGTGATGCCTAAATACCCTGTTCATTTAGAAAAAGCCAGGTGTAGAACATGGCACTCTGGTTATTGAAAATGACATAGTAAAGGGACTTCCCTGGTGGCGCCGTGATTAAGAATCTGCCTGCCAACGCAGGGGACACAGGTTTGAGCCCTGGTCCAGGAAGATCCCACATGCCGCGGAGCAGCTAAGCCCATGCGTCACAACTATGAGCCTGTGCTCTAGAGCCCATGAGCCAAACTATTGAGCCCGTGTGCCACAACTACTGAAACCTGCGTGCCTAGAGGTCCTGTTCTGCAACAAGAAGCCACCGTGATGAGAAGCCCGCACACTACAACAAAGAGAAGCCCCCGCTCGCCGCAACTAGAGAGAGCCTGCACACAGCAATGAAGACCCAACACAGCTGTAGGGAGAGAAAGAGAGAGAGAAAGAAAGAGAAAGGAAGGAAGGAAGGAAGGGAGGGAGGGAGGGAGGAAAGGAAAGGAAAGGAAGGAAGAAAGGAAGAAAAGAAAGAGAAAGAAAGAAAATGACACAGTAACAAAAGGGAAGTGGACACTGGGAAGAAAGCAATGCTGATTTTGTTCCAATACTGAGCCATGAGATGATGCTGTCTCAACAAGAGACTGGGTAGAGGACAAACTCTGGGGACACAGACCGCGGTAGTTAGGGAGTCTGTCAGCACTGTAAACAAGGCATACATCCAGCATCACCAGCTCCTGGACTGACTGCAGGGTATTAAAGACTAGCTGCCATCAGTCTGACGCCATTTTAAAGCATTATATTTAATTATTATTATAAAGTACATCATAAAAATGTTTACCTGATACTGCTGTGAACTTTGTATAAAGTTTATTGGAGGCTCGCTTTGTTTACTCTTCAACCTTAAAATGTTATCAGCATATCCCCAGCTCAGGATGGCAGACCACTGAATGTCAGTACTGTTCATGCTTCTCACACCTCAAGAAGGAGAAATAAAAGCATCAGTTGCCACGGCTCAGTTATTATTGGACAGCCGGCCACAATGGCAGGTTAAAGGCTCAAGTTCACACAGCAGAACACGGTTATTCCAGGGCAAAATCATCTTTATATCCATAAGGCAGACCGAATTGTGTTAATTTTATTCCTTTAAGGTTAATGGGATTCTAAGGGTGGAACTGTATTCTTTTTCACCTGTGATGTTTTGGTTGGGATTTATATGACTTACACAATGATAATCAAGCTTCCTCTATTCATGTTCTGTGACACCTTACTTTTAACAATAAATATGAACTAGAAAATGTCGTAAAAAACTTAGATACCCTGTTGAAAAATCAATATGGACAACTATTAATACCAGAAAGGGACCACTGCTAGAGCAGAAGCAATCCTGAGAAGGGATAATTTAATCCTTTCAACTGCAAGGACTGCACGGGAGACCTTCGTTTAACAAGGTTCTTTTCTTTTCTCATTGGACCCGTAACACGGTACTATGTCCTTTTGGGATAAAGATCTGGACCTCCTGACATCAGCGTTTCTCATAATCTACACCTTGTTGGCACATTGACTAGGGCAAATGCAGCATAAATGCTATAGCTGGTGCTGCCCTGGAAACCTCAAAGCTTTGAGTTCCTTAAGGAGAGAGAATGTGAGTACCTAGCATAATACCCAGCATATAAAGCAATAAAACAAATAAATATTTGTTGCATGAATCAACAACGCACTGAAAATGTAATTCACAGATTTCTTTTTGTTTTGTTGAGTATAATCCCAAATGTGGACATCACTTTTACAATAAAGAAATGGGGATATCCTTGTTAAATATAAACTCCTCTCTACATAAGCTGCTATGGAAAGGAACCACACTTCATGAGCCTCAGGACCTTGCAAATACCACCATAAAGCCTGGCATGTAGTAGGAACTCAGTAACTGTGTCTGGTTTCTCTTTCCAGCAACACAAGAGGCACCATATTTTTTAAAAAAGAAAAACAAACTTCTGCTTTATCTATTTGAACAGTGGATCTTAAACAGGAGTTTGCAAGAAAATGGGTTTTGTAGCATGCACAGGCTTAGACTCAAGCCCCAGAGATTCTGAAGTGGTGTGTCTCCAATGGGACCCAACCAAGAATCAATATATTTTGAAAAAAAGTACCTCAGGGCTTCCCTGGTGGCGCAGTGGTTGGGAGTCCACCTGCTGATGCAGGGGACACGGGTTCGTGCCCCGGTCCGGGAAGATCCCACATGCCGCGGAGCGGCTGGGCCCGTGAGCCATGGCCACTGAACCTGCGCGTCCGGAGACTGTGCTCCGCAACGGGAGAGGCCACAGCAGTGAGAGGCCCACGTACCACAAAACAAAACAAAACAAAACAAAACAAAAAAAAGTACCTCAGGCAATTTTGAGGCATTGTCAGTTCTCAAGTAATTGGCCTACGCTGGGCTAAAGATCATGAAAACCATGGCAGTGTAGTTGCTATATTGTATTATGCATATATAACTAAGCAAAATGACATAGTTATTTGATAAAACAGTGCTTAACACACATGACCTTCCATCTGCCAGGTGCACTCCCAGTCAGTCAAGGCCTCTCTGAAATGGCCCCGTGGACGGTTCTGCGCTGGGTACAGCAGTACAGCAGGGAACACTCATACAGCCCCTGGCCCCAGGGTGCTAACTGTCCGATGAGCATTTATTTATTAAGCATTTAGAATGAGTCCCGCGCTGTGTTATTCGTTCCTTATATTATTTCATTTAATCCTTACAGTGAATTACCCTGTGAGATAAGTCCTTTCATTACTCCCATTTTATAGATTAAAAGCCAGGATTCCAAAAGTGTAAGTCATTTTCTCAAGATCACACAGGTATTAGGCAGCAGAACTGGGACGCAAATTCAGGCACCGTGCCGCCCGAGGCCATGGCTGTAACTTGTACGATACCACTTTCCTGGACACACCTAGATTCTGATAAATCCCAAATACGTTCTATGAGGAAATAAAGTGTAATTTGAATGAACACAGCTGTTAAGGGCCACTAAGGGCTTGTGACTGAAGTGGCACAAGTAAGACAGGTTAGCAATTATACTGGACATATTTAAGTCCCATCATTAGCATGATAATACCAGCCCTTTCTCTCTGCTCTAAACAGAGAAACTTCAGTCCACCCTAATTAATTTTTTAAAGATAAATTATTCACGCATTGTGGTACTTTAAGTATTATTAGTAGTAAATTACTCGTGACATACCTCACAGCTAATTGCAACATACTAGTGAGAATAAACTACTGATATTCCAGCGATGATCAAACAGATTTTACCTTCTCCTCCTAGCTCACTAAACTTAGATAAAATGGTGTGCAGCCTCTTTTATTACTGACAACTATAAAGGCAATCAATCATTCATTTCATGACAGAATGAAGAAGAGTGAGTCTAAAAGAACTGTGGCCCAGCCAGCACACTGAATTCCTTTAGGTGGCCGATGTTTGGCATGGGCCCTGGCATCCCTGCACTGCGGTGCTCCGTGCGGTGGGAGGCCATGTGGACCGAAGAGCACAGTCCACAGAACACAGGTTAAACACTAAGAGCGTGGAACGCGAAGACGTGTCTGGTCCACACGTGGGCTTCCGGGCAAATCTGCACACACCTGACACGAACAGATGGGTGCCCTTGGTCATTCATTTTAGTGTTTAAAGCCCATGCCTAGGATGTAGGAAGAGTTCTTCCGCATTAAGTAAAACAGTTAATTTGGCAGGACGGAGGGATTACTTGAGCGGAAAATGCCACTAGTTTTCCATGGTGTAGGTGACATTTAGAAATATGAAGAGGGCCTCTACTGACAGCACTTTTCCATGTGTTGCTTTCAGTGAGTCAGTGCACAGAGAGGTGAGAAAAACATTGCTTTTCCAGACATACATATTTTTAAAACCTATTTTCAAGGCTATCATGACTTGCTTGTTTTGTTTTAATCTCATGACTGTCTCTTCTGAGGTACTCGATTTGCTGGTCAAATAAGTCTGTCTATTCTGGAATTCAAGAGTCTCAAAGTGTACATGTATATAAAACTGTTAATGTTTTCATCTTGTGAGACATTTATTCTTGTCTCCTTCAACACCTCCTCTCATTTCAAATGACATTGCGTTTAGTTCCCATTTTTTTCATGTACTATGTTTCAATTCCTATGTTGCATTAAATGAACACAAATTTGAGTTTAGTTGTTCACCAAGGACTCAAAAACTTAGAAATAAAACAAAATAGCAGCACAGATGAGGGGAAACATTCAAATCTCACGAAAGATATACCTAGGATGATTTTCATGTTTGATTTTACCTTGTTCTTTGCTGTACGTCATCAGAAGACAGAAATTTCGGGACAAACCGCAGATTGCTCTAGTGGGCAGAGCCTGGAGAGAACCAAATCTTTCTCCATGGGGCTGGCTGAAGCAGACCACAGGTACTGGGGCACTTGGGGAACCGACATACTCCCCCCATTTCAAGCCTTTTATCCATGACAAAGGACTCTACAACCAAGGGAAGTAAAAAGTACAATTTAAAAGAAGGTAGTAAATATAGAATCACTTCTAATTTAAACTACAAACAGAGTAAGAGAAAGCAGTCTGATTATAAGTCCTTTGTGGGCAAGAATTATTTTATAATTTTTTACTTCCCCAGTGCTTAGCATATGGAAATATGTGTTCCTGGTTGCTAGACACAGTGATGAACAAGACAGATGAAGTCCCAGTGCCTGTGGAGCTGTCTGATAGCCTGGAAGCAGGGCAGACAACTACTAAACAAATACATACACAAGATGTCAGCTGGTGCAAGTGCTATGAAGAAGTCAAAGAAGGGGAAGAGGACCAAGAGTGACAGAGCTGCCTGTTTAGATGCGGGGGTCGGGTAAAACTGGCTGCGGAGATAATATCTGAGCAGACACCTGAGTGAAATGAGAGAGCAAACTGGGGTTCTATCTGGGGACAGGGCACGCCAGGCGGAGGGAACAGCCAATGCGAAAGTCCTGGGGTGGGAAGGAGGCAGGTCGGTACATATTCCCACTGCAAACAGACATACTGCTCAGGTCCTTCATACTCACCGACTTCAATTAGTTAATGAGCAATAAGTATAATGGCAAATTAAGTGGCATTTATTACTTTTCAGGGACGTACTGTTATTTTGACATGTAAAAATAATAGATTCTAGTTAAAAATAATGACCCTGGGGGCTTCCCTGGTGGCGCAGTGGTTGAGAGTCCGCCTGCCGATGCAGGGGACGCGGGTTCGTGCCCCGGTCCAGGAGGATCCCACATGCCGCAGGGCGGCTGGGCCCGTGAGCCGTGGCCGCTGAGTGTGCGCATCCGGAGCCTGTGCTCCGCATCGGGAGAGGCCACGGCAGTGAGAGGCCCGCATACCGCAAAAAAAAAAAAAAAAGACCCTGGTAATGACAATGACTAAAATGATCTGTAAGGCTTCAAAAGCAAATGGGGGTCGTTGACAACTAAACACAAAACAAAAAATACAGCTTTCAACTATGAAACACAACACTGGTGATCTGTGTTCAGCAAAACAACATTGTCTCTCATATTGATGTTTTAAAATTAAAATTTAAATTTTACTAGTTGTATAAGTTTTGTTTGTATTTAACATGCAAATTTGATATATATGAGCTATGAGCATAAAGAACTTACATTTAGGGTAAGAAACATTATTATAAGAAACGACTATGATAGCAAGATCTGTAAACCCAGGTTCTCTTAAAGTGGCTCACAGATGACTGCAGTTTGACGTCTGTGCTTGACTTTATCTCCAAGTCCTTCACAACCTCTTTCCCTTTTGCCTTTTCATTTTCTGCGATTTCCTTCTGCAAACCTTTGTAACACTTTACAATTCCCAATCTCCCATCTTTGCTGCTTTTTTTTTTTTTTTTTTTTTTTTTTTTTTTTTTTTTTTGCGGTACATGGTCCTCTCACTGTTGTGGCCCCTCCCATTGCGGAGCACCGGACGCGCAGGCTCAGCGGCCATGGCTCACGGGCCCAGCCGCTCCGCGGCATGTGGGATATTCCCGGACCGGGGCCCGAACCCGCGTCCTCTGCATCAGCAGGCAGACTCCCAACCACTGCGCCACCAGGGAAGCCCTTTGCTGCTTTTATAATGAAGAATTTAGTTGAGGATTAGAATCCATTTTACTCTTAAGGCTTGCTTGCTTTATTTCTCTATTTCAGGGTAAAAATTATACCTACTTCCCATTTTAAGAGGAAATACTTCTTATCATTACAACCTGGAGGGGCCAAAAAAAACATGTACGATTTCCCCCTTAATTGTAAACCCAAACATTTACACTTCTGGTCAGCACCTCTGGTGGAAGATGATAACCAGGACCATGCTAGGCATGTTTGCACTGGCACAGCCATGCTCAGACTCTTCTCAAGTCCTCGATGGTTCGCTCCTTTCCTCTCATTTGCAATGCTTGTTATGTCACTGCCTGGAGGCTCTCCCCAGTAATGACCCTCAGGGAGGTGACAATCCAACCTGAGCTCCCAAAGTACTCTCTTCCTAGCACTAACGCAGCATTTCCTACACACAGAACATAATGCAGGCATCCGTGTTCACTGGCTGGCACTCACCTTCAGGCCGGGACCATGCTACTCATTTCCCTGACCCTAGAGCCTGGGAGGGGACCTGACGGCTCAGGAGTTGAGCCAGTTTTTGCTGAATTCTATTGAAATCCAAATGACATACCGGATAGGGAATTTCCTTGACCTGTTCTCTGGTTTCCCTGAAAGCAAACTGCACTAACAACCCCACGGCAGCAGGAAGCTCCCCTTCGATGTTGAGCTTGGAGCCAGGTCTGCTTGCGTGGGCCGACTGGAACAGCTGACGAGGGGTCTGGCCGTAGGTTTTTATCATGGTTTCCAGTGCTCGTCTCTGAACTGGATCTTCAACTGCAGAGACATCCATTCCAAAATATGTCTGAAGGACAAAAGAAAACGAGAGGTATGTAAAAAGCAAGACTTGGCGATAACACTGAAGGGGAAAACAACTTGTTTTATTCTCTAGGCAATGGTTTACTCTTCTGTTTCAAATGAAAAGGATTTTAAAATGTTTTTGAACAGGTTAACAATCATCAATAATCTCAATGAGATCAGAATAGGAATGATCAATGCTTCTGAATGGATGAATGAAAATGATGTACCTCGATTGGTGCTAATTAGGTATGTTTATAAAATTAACTTTTAATTTAAGAGAATATAAGACTTCATTTATCTGCACAGCAAAGAAATCCATCAACAAAATGAAAAGACAACCTACTGAATGAGAGAAATTGCTTGCAAATCATATATCTGATAAAGGGTTAGTATCCAAAATCTATAAAGAACTTACACAGCTCAGTAGCAAACAAACCCATCTAATTAAAAAGGGGCTGCACTGTTGGTGGTAATGTAAATTGATACAGCCACTATGGAGAACAGTATGCAGGCTCCTTAAAAACTAAAACAGAGCTACCATACAACCCAGCAACCCCACTCCTGGGCATATACCCTGAGAAAACCATAATTCAAAAAGAGTCATGTACCACAGTGTTCATTGCAGCACTATTTACAACAGCCAGGACATGGAAGCAACCTAAGTGTCCATCGACA
>RJWK010038261.1:0-20871 GCA_004363435.1 Platanista minor
AGCACAGGGAGATCAGCTCAGTGCTTTGTGATCACCTGGATGGGTGGGATGGGGAGGGTGGGAAGGAGGGAGATGCAAGAGGGAGGAGATATGGGAACATATGTATATGTATAATTGATTCACTTTGTTATAAAGCAGAAACTAACACCATTGTAAAGCAATTATACTCCAATAAAGATGTTAAAAAAAAAAAAAAGAGTCATGTACCACAATATTCATTGCATCTGTATTTACAGTAGCCAGCATATGGAAACAATCTAAGTGTCCATCATTAGATGAATGGATAAACAAGATGTGGCACATATATACAATGGAATATTACTCAGCCATAAAAAGAAATGATATTGAATTATTTGTAGTGAGGTGATGGACCTAGAGTTTGTCATACAGTGTGTAGTAAGTCAGAAAGAGAAAAACATATACTATATGCTAACACATATATATGAAATCTAAAAAAAAGCTTCTGAAGAACCTAGGGGCAGGACAGTAATAAAGGTGCAGATGTAGAGAATGGACTTGAGGACAAATGGAGGGGGAAGGGTAAACTGGGATGAAGTGTGAGAGTGGCATGGACTTATGTACACTACCAAATATAAAGTAATTCGCTAGTGGGAAGCATCTGCATAGCACAGGGAGATCAGCTCGGTGCTCAGTGACCACCTATAGGGGTGGGAGGGAGACACAAGAGGGAAGAGATATGATGATATATGTAAATGTATAGCTGATTCACTTTGTTATAAAGCAGAAACTAACCTACCACTGTAGAGCAAATATACTCCTATAAAGATGTTAAAGAAAAAATAGCCATATTGTGTGAACTAGTAAAAAATAAAAATAAAAAAATGAGGTGGAGACCCAAATACCCATTAACAGGAAATAGACATGGATAAATAAATTCAAAAAATGAAATATTACACAGAATTAAAATATCTAAACATATAAATAGGAATCATTTTCCAAAAACAATACTAAGTGAAAAATATTTAAAGAATATTTATAGTATGCTTACATTTATTTAAATTCAAGAACTTAGAAAATTTAATAATTCATTATTTATTAACATAGACATATGTTCTATGAAGCCAATCAAGAAAGGCAAAGTAATGAATAATTTAAAAGAGTGATTATTTTTTGTTGTAGATGGAACTTCAGATGTGCCTGTATGTTCCTATCCTTGAGCTGGATAAAATTAAATCAGTAATTAAAAAGAAAGAATAGACTCACAAGGAAGAAATGTCCAGAACTAGACTGCTTCACAGGTGAATTTTTTCAAAATTTTAGAGACAAGTTAACATATATCATTCTTGATTCACTCCAAAAAACTGAAGAAGGACCACTTCTGAGCTCAATCTACAAGGCCAGCATCACCCTGATACATAAATGAGAAAAAGGTAAAAAAAAAAAAAAAAATACAGGACAATATAACTGAAGAACACAGATGCAAAAATCCTTAACAAAATATTGGCAATTCAAATTCAACAATAATTGTTAAGAGAACTAAAAATAAACCAGAAACTATTGCAAATCAGATATCTGACAAAGACTTGTATCCAGAACATAGAAATAACTCTTAAAAATCAATAATAAGAATGGGACTTCCCTGGTGGTTCAGTGGTTAAGATTCTGAGCTCCCAATCCAGGGGGCCCAGGTTCAATCCCTGTTGGGGACTAAGATCCCACATATTGCAACTAAGCCTGTGTGTGGCAACTTCTGAGGCAGCACGCTCTAGATCCTGCGTGCCACAACTAGAGAGCCCGTGCACCACAAGGAAGCGCCCATGCACTACAAGGAAGACACCATGTGCTGCAACAAAAACCAGCACAGCAAAAATAAAATTAATTAATTAATTAATTTTAAAAAATGTTTAAAAAAATCAATAATAAGAAAACCAACAGCCCAGTAAAAAAATTGGGCAAAAGATTTAGAGGATTGTTCAGCAAAGAAGATATATGGATAACAAATAAACACATGAAACAATATTCAACATCATTAGTCATCAGGGAAATGCAAATTAAAACCACAGTGAGAAACCACTACACATACACCGGAAATTTAAAAGACTGAGCTGATCATGCAGCTCAATATCAAAAAAACAACCCAATCCAAAAATAGGCAGAAGACCTAAATAGACATTTCTCCAAAAAAGATATACAGATTGCCAACTAACACATGAAAGTATGCTCAACATCACTAATCATTAGAGAAATGCAAATCAAAACTACAATGAGGTATCACCTCACACTGGTCAGAATGGCCATCATCAAAAAATCTACAAACAATAAATGCTGGAGAGGGTGTGGAGAAAAGGGAACTCTCTTGCACTGTTGGTGGGAATGTAAATTGATAGAGCCACTATGGAGAACAGTATGGAGGTTACTTAGTAACCTAAAACTAAAAACTAAAAATAAAACTACCATACGACCCAGTTATCCCACGGCTGGGCATATACCATGAGAAAACCATGTTTCAAGAAGAGTCATGTGGGCTTCCCTGGTGGCGCAGTGGTTGAGAGTCCACCTGCCGATGCAGCAGACATGCGTTCATGCCCTTGTCTGGGAAGATCCCACATGCCGCGGAGCAGCTGGGCCTGTGAGCCATGGACACTGAGCCTGTGCATCTAGGGCCTGTGCTCAGCAACGGGAGAGGCCACAACAGTGAGAGGCCTGCATACCACACACACACACACACAAAAGTCATGTACCACAGTGTTCATTGCAGCACTATTTACAATAGCCCTGACATGCAAGCAACCTAAGTGTCCATTGACAGAAGAATGGATAAAGAAGATGTAGCACATATATACAATGGAATATTACTCAGCCATAAAAGGAAACAAAATTAAGTTATTTGTAATGAGGTGGTTGGATGTAGAGTCTCTAATACAGAGTGAAGTAATTCAGAAAGAGAAAAACAAATATTGTATGCTAACACATATATATGGAATCTAAAAATGAAAATGTCTGAAGAACCTAGGGACAGGGCAGGAATAAAGATGCAGACATAGAGAATGGACTCAAGGACACGGGGAGGGGGAAAGGCAAGCTGGGAAGAAGTGAGAATGTGGCATTGACATATATATATACTACCAAATGTAAAATAGATAGCTAGTGGGAAGCAGCTACATAGCACAGGGAGATCAGCTCCATCCTTTGTGACCACCTAGAGTGGTGGGATAAGGAGGGTGCGAGGGAGATGCAAGAGGGAATGGATATGGGGATATATGTATACATATAGCTGATTCACTTTGTTATACAGCAGAAACTAACATAACATTGTAAAACTATTATATTCCAATAAAGATGTTTATAAAAAGAAAAAGTCTGAGCTGAGTGTTTGTGAGGATGTGGAGAAACTGGATCTCTCATATACTGCTGTTGGGAGTGTAAAACGAATGGTACAACCACTTAGGAAACAGTTTGGCAATTTTTTAAAAAGTTAAATATATGCTTGCCATATGATTCAGCCATTCTACTCCTGGATACTTACCCCAGGAAAGGAGAAAGAGATGAGCACAGAAAGACTTGTACACAAATATCCTTGTCACCTATTTATAATGGCAAAACCCAAAAAACAGAAAACAAAAACAAAATATGAGAAACAATCCCAGAATTCATCACCAGGTAAATGAATAAACAATTTATGGTAATCCATACAATGGGATACTTCTCAAGAATAAAAAGAAATGAACTATGAGACCACAACGATGAATGAATATCGAATTTATGCTGAGTAAAAAGTGGCCAAAGAAAATAAGAGTATATATTGTATGATTCCATTTACATAAACTTCTAGAAAATTCAAACTAATCTATAGTGACAGTAAGCTGATCAATGGTTGCCTGGGGATAGGAGAGACTGAAGGCAAGAGAGATTACAAATGGGTATGAGAAAGTTTGGGGGTTATAATGGATATGTTCATTATCTTAATTATTATGATGGTTTCATGTCAAAAACTCATGAAACTGTAAACTTTAAATATATGCAGTTTATTATATGTCAATTATACCTAAAATTATTTAAGTATTAAAAAAAAAGCTATACATTAAAAGGATCATTTACCATGATTAAGCAGGATTTATCCCAGGGATGCAAGTATGGTTCAATATCTGAAAATCAATGTGATACACCACATTAACAAATTGAAGAATAAAAACGTGATTATTTCAATAGACGCAGAAAAGTCTTTTGACAAAATTCAACAACCATTCATGACAAAAACTTTCAACAGAGTGGACATAAAAGTTACATACTTCAAACTAATAAAGGCCATATATCATAAGCCCAGAGATAACATCACACTCAATGGTGAAAAACATTTCCTCTTAAGATCAGGAACAAGGATGCCCACTCTCACCACTTTTATTCAACATAATACTGAAAGTCCTGGATACTGTAATCAGACAAGAAAGAGAAATAAAAACAATCTAAATTGGAAAATAAGAAGAAAAATTGTCACTGTTTGCAGATGACAAGATACTACACATAGAAAATTGTAAAGATGCCACCATGGGCTTCCCTGGTGGCGCAGTGGTTGAGAGTCTGCCTGCCGATGCAGGGGATGTGGGTTTGTGCCCCGGTCTGGGAGGATCCCACATGTCGCAGAACGGCTGGGCCCGTGGGCCATGGCCGCTGAGCCTGCGCGTCCGGAGCCTGTGCTCTGCAATGGGAAAGGCCACAACAGTGAGAGGCCCACATACCGCAAAAAAAAAAAAAAAAAAAAAAAAAGATGCCACCATGAAACCATTAGAATTCGCCAAGGAATTCATAAAAGTTGCTGCATACAAAATTACTATACATAAATCGTATTTCTATACACTAAGGAAAAACTATCAGAAAGAGAAGTTTAAAGAAATCCCATTTACATTAGTACCAAAAAGATTAAAATACCTAGGAATAAATCTAACCAGGGAGGTAAAAGACCTGTACTCAGAAAACTATAAGACATTGATGAAAAAAGTTGAAGACGAGACAAATGGAAAAAATACTGTGCTCCTGGATTGGAAAATTAATATTGTTAAAATGACCATACTACACAAAGTAATCTATAGATTCAGTGAAATTCTTACCAAAATACCAATGGCATTTTCACAGAACCAGAACAAATAATCCTAAGATTTGTATGAAACTGCAAAAGACCCTAGATAACAAAAACAGTATTTAGGATTAAGAACAAAGCTGGAGACATCACACCCCCTGATTTCAAATTATACTACAAAGCTACAGTAATCAAAACAGTATGGTACTGGCACAAAACAGACTTAGATGAATGGAACAGAATAAACTCAGAAATAAATCCACACATATACAGGCAACTAATCTATGACAAAGGAAGCAAGAATATACAATAGGGGAGAGACACTCTCTTCAATAAATGGTGTTGGAACAACTGGACATCTACACGCAAACAATCTCACAAAGTATACAAAAATAAACTCAAAATGTCTTAAAGACAAAAATGTAAGACCTGAAACCATAAAACTGCTAGAAAAAAACATAGGCAGAGCACTCTTTGACAATGACCTTAGCAATAGTTTTTGGATATGTCTCCTTAGGTAAGGGAAACAAAAGCAAAAATAAACAAACAGGACTACATCAAACTTAAAAGCTTTTTCACAGTGAAGGAAACTATTAACAAAGTGAAAAGTCCATCTACTGAATGGGAGAATATGATTGAAAAAGATATATCCAATAAGGGGTTAATATCCAAACTATACAAGGAACTCATACAACTCAGTGTCAGGAAAAACATGAAACTGGATTTAAAAAAATGATCAGAGGACCTGAGTAGACAGTTTTCCAATCAAGACATACTAATGACCAACAGGCACATGAAAAGATGCACAATATCACTAATCATCAGAGGAATGCAAGTCAAAACCACAATGAGATACCACCTCACACCTGTCAGAATGGCTATTTTAAAAAAGACCAAAAATGTGGAGAAAAGGGAACCATAACACACTGTTGGCAGAAATGTAAATTGGTACAACCACTATACTATGGAATAAGCATTGTGGATATTCCTTAAAAAAATTTAAAAATATAACTACATATAATATAGCACTTCCTCTTCTGGGTATTTTTCAAAAGAAATAAAGACATTAATTTGAAAAGATATATGTACCCCTATGTTTATTCAAGTATTGTTTACAATATCCAAGATATGGAAGCAACCCTAGTGTTTGTGAATATATGAATGGATAAAGAAGATGTGGTATTTTATACATATAATGTGTATTTTTTATATATATAATATATTACTCAGCCATAATAAATGAAATCTTGCCATTTGCAACCACATGGATAGACTCTAGAAGGGTATTATTCTAAGTGAAGTAAGTCAGACAGAGAAATAAAACTAACATATGATTTCAATTATATGTGGAATCTAAGAAACAAAACAAACATAACAAAACAGAACAGACTCAGATCCAGAAAACAAATCAGAGGGGACAGGGGTTGAAGAATAAGTGAAATAGGTGAGGAAGATTAAGAGGAACACACTTCCAGTTGCAAAATAAATGAGCCACAGGGATGAAATGTACAGCATGGTGAATATAGTTAATTATGTTGTAATAACTTTGTATGGTGACAGATAGTAACTAGACCTATCATGGTGATCATTTTCTAATGTATAGAAATATTGAATCATTATGTTGTGCACCTTGAGCTAACACAGTGATACAGGTCAATTATACCTCAGTTAAAAATTTATGTAGACACTAGGAGGAAATGCAGCAAAATGCTAATGATGGTTACCTCCAGGGGTGGAGATAATGGGTGATTGTTAATTTTTACTTTATGCTTTATGTATATCTAGTTGCAATGAATGTGCATTGCTTGTAAAATTAGAAATAATAAAACAATTAAAAATGATAAAAGATTCATTATCACAATTTGAAATAACTTTGTATTGTAGATTTCATGAAAATAATGTGGCTGTTTCTATTTAAGTAAAATCATATATATGTGTGTGTGTGTGTATATATATATATATATATATATATATATATATTATATATATATATATATATATATGCTATATCCAAGTAAAGTTTACACTAGGATACTTGTCTTTGTATTATTCTATATAATCTATAATGTTCTAAGGAGAAGCAGACATTGGAAGAGGAAAAAAACAAATACTTGGTCCTAATCTCATATGTTAATAATATCACATGGAAAGTTAGTCATTTTCAAATGTCCAAATCCCAATGTTCTATTCAGTTTTTCAGAAAAGCTGCTTTATGTCTCCTTCTCTTTAATTGGAGAACATATTTCTTTTACTTTTTGATGTGATAAACACATATGAGAATCCCCTAATTCTCAAAAGGCTGTATTCCAAATATCGTTATAAATAAATTGAATGTTTGAAGCTTGTAAATTTCTCATAGAGACACGTTTTTAAATGATGCTTGATTCCTATATCAACCATTAAAAAAATGCATTTTTCCCTTGTGTGACTGAATCATTATAAGATAAATTTTGTTACAACATAAACAATTCACTTACTTCATTTTGTTCCCTTAGTATTTTTTATTAAGTAACTTTATGTACACACATACTGTTACCAAATTAAGTCTGGCTGCTCACCACTCAAAAATCAATACTGGAGAGAGAGACAAATGTTGGTAGGAAGGAAAATTGCTTTTAATCATAATGCCGGCAATCTGGGGAGATGGTGGACTCAGTGTCTCCCATAACCATTTTTGAAGATTCTGCTCAGCTGTGAAAGATTTTAAAAGGAAAAAGGGAAATAATTCCAGTTAGTCATTGAGATATGGGATCAGAGTCATCACCATCCCTCATTGTGTGCAGACTTGTGTGCAGGCTTGTCAATTTTTTGTGATTTTTCTTTAGATGCTATCTTGTTCACACAGTTTGGTCACAGTTTGTTCATGAGATTACTGAAGGGGAAGCTAGGGAAAAGATCTGGTCATTGTTAATTGCTTATTCTTCATTTCTACTTCTTTGTTGGAAAGAACCAACAAGTTGGTTGACTCCAATCAATCCTATCTCAATAGTACTATATTACTCCAGAGTCTCTTAGCTCACGATTTTACTGGCTCAGTTCACTCTACTTGGTGATCACGTTGATTAAATTTCTTCTATATTAATTGTTTACTGCAGGAAACTCTAAGAACCTGCCATGACTAAGAGGAAATGAGTCTAGATTACAAGTGTTCAATCACACACACCTCTGATCTTTGCCCCTAATCTCTTTCTCAGAGAGGGGAAAGGGCTGCCCACCAGAGACTAGAAACAGTAGCTCACAGCAGGGAGGAATGCAGACTGGACCTGCAGAAACAGAGGGGCCCCTTCCACCATTGCTGGGTTTCTAAGGCTGATATAAACCTGGGGCTGGGAGCTGGGGAGGGGCCGGTTGTGGAGAAAAGCTTTACATGGAAGAAGGGTGTGGAGCTATATAACTGCTAAGGTGGACTTCACCTGTCTTTATCTGAGAGCAATCAGAAAATGATAGTTACTGCCTGAAAATTTGGGGACCTGCCAGAAAATCCAATCGGAGGCAGAGAGAAGACTATCTACAGAGGAAGTTTTAAAAGAGCTAGCGTAGGGAAGGATGAAAGTATTCTCTGCAGTGAGTGTAGCCCAGCTCACTTAATCAACGTAGCTTTCCTCAGAATTCTTACTTCCGAAGTACTAGGAGAAAAAAGGAAAGATCCTCTGGTACTTCTCCCATTGCATCTTCTTCTTCACCTCTCGGATTCAGTCAAGGAATCTGCTGATTGAGTTTATGCACGGCACTGATCTTGACTTGCTTCTTTGGCTGGCATCTCTGCCTTTGCTCTCCAGCAAGCACTGATTCTGTCTTACTAATGGAGCCATCATCTCCTGCATAAACCACTGTAAAAAGCATTTACATGCAGATTCTGACTTTTCTGTACAATTTATCTGTCTTCCCTGGTTAAGGTCAAAATTCTCTTCACAAGAGTTAGCATAGGGCTTCCCTGGTGGCACAGTGGTTGGGACTCCGCCTGCCGATGCAGGGGACACGGGTTCGTGCCTTGGTCCTGGAAGATCCCACATGCCGCGGAGCGGCTGGGCCCGTGAGCCATGGCCGCTGAGCCTACGCGTCCGGAGCCTGTGCTCCGCAACGGGAGAGGCCACAACAGTGAGAGGCCCGTGTACAGCAAAAAAAAAAAAAAAAAAAGAGTTAGCATAATTGAGCAATCTCCAGAAAAGCAATTACCCCAAATAAAAAAGATAAAATCAAACAAATATAAAGCCAAATAAAATAAATTATCCCCCAAGTTATTTTCCAACTGAATAGATCTAACTTATTATTTGGGCATTTAAGGCCTCTTTATGTTGGCCCTAACTTGTCCTTCTTTGGTATTTATTTGGATAATTCCCATTATGGTCTAGCTGTGTGATACCTCTAGGCTGCAAGTAAAATATTACATAATTTTATCTCTGTTGTTAGGAAATTCAAGGAATCTGAAAAGTGGACACTCTTCATTACTTAAACAATTATAGCTCAGTCGCTTTCTATTGAGTTACTCTTGGCATTTCCTCACTCTTTAAGATAGATGGCAATGACAAATTTCAAGTTCTAGGGTGTGGGTTAAGTCAGATAATATAAACAGAAGTTTAAACACATCATTTGTTCAATGAAAAACAGCTGCACTAATTCCAGCTGTTTACTGGAATTACAATACTTCTAATTCTTTCTTTCTGGAATACTTGGTAAACCTTCTCTTTACCTTGTAGGACCCAGCTCCAATATCATCTCCTCTTTAAACTGTTTTGTCTTTGTATTCCCACCAGAATTTTACCTCATACCTGTATTATATTTTGCAACAGTAAGAAAAAATATTTTTTAATTTCCTACTTGCACATGAAATCTTCTAAGGCATGAATAATCTATTCAAATTTGTATTTTTAGAGTCCCTGTCCCAATAGAAAGGCTCAGTTGATTGTATTTTCAGGGACTGATATTAATTTGGTCTATTCTATGGTAAAATTCTAGAAAGTCAGCAGCACCCTGCTCAGTGTAGCTTCAGATATTCCTATTGTTTTTGAACCACCTCTTACTTTGCTGGCATGTTTTTCAGACATCCCAGCACAACAATTTTGGTTTGACCACCTGGTCATCTCCAATAACAGCTCCAAGCTCAGTCTCCCAGCATCTGCATCTATATACCTGGGAGGAATATTCTGGTGTGTCGCAGCATAAAGGGGACAGTCGATCCATCCTATGTATATGGGTCCAGCTGAAAAGAAATGCAGTCCTTGAAACTCAAAATAAACAGTGATCTCTTTGCTGCTTTTTTCCAGTCTCCTTACATTGCCATATCGTGCCTTTCTTCTTCTACTTCCTCAGCTTTCCTCTCTCATCCTTCTCTCTTTCCTATTTATCCATTTCCTTCAAATATCTCAGGCAGCTCTGAGACACGTCCTTATGTTCTTCACCTTGAACATATATTTCTGTGTCACCCTGCTAATGTTCAATTACTGTTTATATTATAAAATTGTTTGACTTAAACCACACTGTGCTGTGCACCTGTTTTAGTCGTTCAGAAGGACAGTGGGGTCCTCCAGGTAGATTGCACAGGAGGTTTTGATCTGTTTTATCTTATTGTGTCTGCACCTCAAGTGCAAAGGATTGAGTTAGCCTTACTCCTCAGTTTATGTCAGAATGTAGGGCTGTACCAGTCTACACTTTCACTGATGTGAGACTTCTACTAAGCCCACATCTCCACCAATATTTGTCAATATTCAGCTATTTCTATCAGTGTAAGAGATTTAAATATATATATATATATATATAATATTACATACAAACACCATTAGTTTATACATGCAATTTTTTATTTTTATTGATGGCTTTGAGCATCTTTTTCACTAGTTGGGGTTTTGGGCTTTCTCTTCTATTCACTGCAACTTCATACCCTTAACCCATTTGTCCACTAAATTCGTTGTCTGTCTCTTCTTGGTATGCAGGATTCCTAAATAATTTCTTCTCAGTTTTAGACATTCCAAATCACTTTCCCAATTTGTCTTCCTATTAACTTTGAAAATTATGCTCTTTTTTGAAGATAAATCATTAATTTTATATAATCAGATTAATAAAATTTTGTCTTTTCTTAAAGGTTTTTCTTAAAACTTCTCCCCTATTCACACTCAAAAAGATTTTTCTACACTTTTATATTAATTATATAGCTCTATATATCACAAATCATTTTAATTTACCTAGATTCCACTTTTTAAATTTGTATTCATAAAGCTCAAGTGATTTCTACAGTGCCGTGAAAGACAGCGATTGTTTTTTTCTTATCTTAATAACTTTATTGTACATTTAGTTCCCATAGTACATTTGTCTTTTCCTGAGCTCTCTATTATCCTCCTTTAGTCTATATATTTATTTTTTGTTGCTACTGTAACATATCAATCCAATCCATGGAGTAAAATGTGTAGAGAATGCATAAGGATCAATAATATTTTCCTACTGACAAAACAATATAGAAATACCTAGAAATTGAACAATAGATCAGATTTTTATTCCATAGTGGACTGGAATTTCAAGATTTCAATGTTTTTAAGAATATGTATTTCCCTAATTGTACTGAAGCCCACATATAATGACTTGAGGGTTAAGATGACTGATAAAAAGAAGATAAACAGTGATTTATGGGAATGTGTTCAGGAGACATATTCATATTTGTAAATAAGGTGTTATGTGGAAAACATGTAGTCGTGGGGTCCAATACTTACACATTATTCATCAACAGAATAACCAGTTAATCAGATAAATATGCTATTTTGAAGTGCTTTATCACATGGTTAAAAATCAGATATCTGAAAGGTTAGAATTTTACCTCTGAATAATGATAATACTTTTATTGTTAGTCTCATAAAATATCATTTTACATAACTTCTACCTCTTGCATAAAGTGTAATTTTAACAAACAGAAGTAGATATTATATTTTTTTAATGGTAGTTGTATCCGGGATTTTTCCTTGAAAGCAAATTTCTAATATGTCAGAGGCAATTGTGCTGGAGCACTTGTATGTGTGACCTACACAGGCTCTAGGACTTCTTCAAAAGTTCGGCAAGAACCATGACTGCCCACAGATTGTTTTGGCCTTGAGGGGCAGGTTTCCAAATAAAAATGTGTCTAACTTTCTGTCCTTTCAATGAATATATTCTCTTTTCCAACTTTTCCCAATATCAAGTTTTCCGTTGCTCTCTTTTT
Organism: Platanista minor; assembly: GCA_004363435.1. Taxonomy (NCBI): domain Eukaryota; kingdom Metazoa; phylum Chordata; class Mammalia; order Artiodactyla; family Platanistidae; genus Platanista; species Platanista minor. The sequence continues at coordinate 12,219 of RJWK010038261.1, forward strand.
TTTTAATTTTAGAATTTTATTTACTTTTTTTTACAGCAGGTTCTTATTAGTTATCCATTTTATACATTATAGTGTATATATGTCAATCTCAATCACCCAATTCATCACACCACCACCACCGCCACTTTCCCCCATTGGTGTCCATATGTTTGTTCTCTACATTTGTGTCTCTATTTCTGCCCTGCAAACCAGTTCATCTGTACCATTTTTCTAGGTTCCACATGTATGCATTAATATATGATATTTGTTTTTCACTTTCTGACTTACTTCACTCTATATGACAGCCTTTAGATCCATCCACATCTCCACAAATGACCCAATTTCGTTCCTTTTTATGGCTAATATTCCATTGTATATATGTACCACATCTTTTTTATCCATTTGTCTCTTGATGGACATTTAGGTTGCTTCCATGACCTGGCTATTGTAAATGGTGCTGCAGTGAATGTGTCCTTTTGAATTATGGTTTTCTCTGGGTATAGGCCCAGAAGTGGGATTCCTGGGTCATATAGTAATTCCATTTTTAGTTTTTTAAGGAACCCCCATGCTGTTCTCCATAGTGGCTGTATCAATTTACATTCCCACAAACAGTGCCAAAGGGTTCCCTTTTCTCCACAACTGCTCCAGCATTTGTTGTTTGTAGATGTTCTGATGATGCCCATTCTAAATGGTGTGAGGTGATACCTCATTGTAGTTTCGATTTACATTTCTCTAATAATTAGTGAGGTTGAGCAACTTTTCATGTGCTTCTTGGCCATCTGTATGTCTTCTTTGGAGAAATGTCTATTTAGGTTTTCTGCCCATTTTTGGATAAGGTTATTTTTTTTGATATTGATCTGCATGGGTTGCTTGTAAATTTTGGAGATGAATCCTTTGTCAGTTGCATCATTTGCAAATATCTTCTCCCATTCTGAGGGTTGTGTTTTCATCTTGTTTATGTTTTCCTCTGATGTACAAAAACTTTTAAGTTTCATTAGGTCGTATTTCTTTATTTTTGTTTTTATTTCCATTTCTCTAAGAGGTGGGTCAAAAAGGACCTTGATGTGATTTATGTCATAGAGGGTTCTGCCTATGTTTTCCTCTAATAGTTTAATAGTGTCTGGCCTTACTTTTAGGTCTCTAATCCATTTTGAGTTTATTTTTGTGTGTGGTGTTAGGGAATGTTCTAATCTCATTCTTTTACATGTAGCTGCCCAGTTTTCCCAACACCACTTATGAAGAGACTGTCTTTTCTCCATTGTATATCCCTGCCCCCTTTGTCATACGTTAGTTGACCATAGGTGAGTGGGTTTATCTCTGGGATTTCTATCCTTTCCACTGATCTATATTTCTGTTTTTGTGCCAGTACCATATTGTCTTGATTACTATAGCTTTGTAGTATAGTCTGATGTCAGGGAGTCTGATTCTTCCAGCTCTGCTTTTTTCCCTCAAGACTGTTTTGGCTATTCGGGGTCTTTGGTGTCTCTGTATAAATTTTAAGATTTTTTGTTTTAGTTCTGTAAAAAATGCATTGGTAATTTGGTAGGGATTGCATTCAATCTGTAGACTGCTTTGGGTAGTATAGTCATTTTCACAATATTGATTCTTCCAATCCAAGAACATGGTATATCTCTCCATCTGTTTGTATCATCTTTAATTTCTTTCATCAGCGTCTTATAGTTTTCTGCATACAGGTCTTTTGTCTCCCTAGGTAGGTTTATTCCTAGGTATTTTATTCTTTTTGTTGCATTGGTAAATGGGAGTCTGTCCTTAATTTCTCTTTCAGATTTTTCATCATTAGTGTATAAGAATGCAACAGATTTCTGTGCATTAACATTGTATCCTGCAGCTTTACCAAATTCATTGATCAGCTCCAGTAGTTTTCTGGTGGCATCTTTAGGATTCTCTATGTATAATATCATATCATCTGCAAACAGTTTTACTTCTTCTTTTCCAAAGTGTATTCCTTTTATTCCTTTTTCTTCTCTGATTGCTGTGGCTAGGGCTTCCAAAACTATATTGAATAACAGTGGTGAGAGTGGACATCCTTTTCTTGTTCCTGATCTTAGAGGAAATGCTTTCAGTTTCTCACCATTGAGAATGATGTTGGATGAGGGTTTGTTGTATATGGCCTATAATACGTTGAGGTAAGTTCCCTCTATGCTCACTTTCTGGAGAGTTTTTATGATAAATGGTGTTGAATTTTGTCAAAAGCTTTTTCTGCATCTATTGAGATGATCATATGGTTTTTATTCTTCAGTTTGTTAATATGGTGTATCACATTGATTTATTTGCATATATTGAAGAATCCTTGCATCCCTGGGATAAATCCCACTTGATCATGGTGTATGATCCTTTTAATGTGTTGCTGGATTCTGTTTGCTAGTATTTTGTTGAGGATTTTTCAATCTATATTCATCAGTGTTATTGGTCTGTAATTTTCTTTTTTTGTAGTATCATTGTCTAGTTTTGGTATCAGGGTGATGGTGGCCTCATAGAATGAGTTTGGGAGTGTTCCTTCCTCTGCAATATTTTGGAAGAGTTTGAGAAAGATGGGTGTTAGCTCTTCTCTAAATGTTTTGTAGAATTCACCTGTGAAGCCATTCGGTCCTGGCCTTTTGTTTGTTGGAAGATTTTTAATCGCAGTTTCAATTTCATTACTTGTGATTGGTCTGTTCATATTTTCTATTTCTTCCTGGTTCACTCTTGGAAAGTTATACCTTTCTAACAATTAGTCCATTTCTTCTATGTTGTCCATTTTATTGGCATAGAGTTGCTTGTAGGGGTCTCTTAGGATGCTTTGTATTTCTGTGGTGTATTTTGTAGCTTCTCCTTTTTCATTTCTAATTTTATGGATTTGAGTCCTTGCCCTCTATTTCTTGATGAATCTGGCTAATGGTTTATCAATTTTGTTTATCTTCTCAAAGAACCAACTTTTAGTTTCATTGATCTTTGCTATTATTTTCTTTGTTTCTGTTTCATTTATTTCTGCTCTGATCTTTATTATTTGTTTCCTTTTACTAACTCTGGGTTTTGTTTGTTTTTCTTTCTCTAGTTCCTTTAGGTGTAAGGTTAGATTGTTTATTTGAGATTTTTCTTTTTTCTTGATGTAAGCTTGTATTGCTATAAACTTCCCCCTTAGAACTGCTTTTGCTGCATCCCATAGGTTTTGGATCATTGTGTTTTCATTATAAATTTTCTCTAGGTATTTTTTGATTTCCTCTTTGATTTCTTCAGTGATCTCGTGGTTATTTAGTAACATATTGTTTAGCCTCCATATGTTTTTTACCTTTTTTTCCCTGTAATTGATTTCTCATCTTATAGTCTTGTGGTCAGAAAAGATGCTTGATATGATTTCAATTTTCTTAAATTTACTGAGGCTTGATTTGTGATCCAATATGTGATCTATCCTGGAGAATGTTCTGTGTGCACTTGAGTAGAAAGTGTAATCTGCTGTTTTGGGATGGAATGTCCTATAAATATCAATTAAATCTATCTGGTCTATTGTGTCATTTAAAGCTTGTGTTTCCTCATTAATTTTCTGTTTGTATGATCTGTCCATTTGTGTACATGAGGTATTAAAGTCCCCCACTATTATTGTCTTACTCTCAATTTCCTCTTTTATAGCTGTTAGTAGTTGCCTTATGTATTAGGGTGCTCCTATGTTGGGTGCATGTATATTTATAATTGTTATATCTTCTTCTTGGATTGATCCCTTGATCATTATGCAGTGTCCTTCCTTGTCTATTGTAACATTTTTTATTTTAAAGTCCATTTTACCTGGTATGGGTATTGCTACTCCAGCTTTCTTTTGATTTCCATTTGCATGGAATATCTTTTTCCATCCCCTCACTTTCAGTCTGTATGTGTACCTAGGTCTGAAGTGGGTCTCTTGTAAACAGCATATATATGGGTATTGTTTTTGTATCCATTCAGGGAGACTGTGTCTTTTGGTTGGAGTATTTAATCCATTCATATTTACAGTAATTATTGATATGTATATTCCTATTACCATTATCTTAATTGTTATTGGTTTTGTTTTTGTAGGTCCTTTTCTTCTCTTGTGCTTCCCTCTTATAGAAGTTCCTTTAGCATTTGTTGTAGAGCTGGTTTGGTGATGCTGAATTATTTTAGCTTTTGCTTGTCTGTAAAGCTTTTGATTTCTCTGTCAAATCTGAATGAGATCCTTGCAGGGTAAAGTAATCTTGGTTGTAGGTTCTTCCCTTTCATCACTTTAAATATATCATGCCACTCCCTTCTCACTTGTAGTGTTTCTGCTGAGAAATCAGCTGCTAATCTTATGGGAGTTCCCTTGTATATTATTTGTCGTTTTTCCCTTGTTGCTTTCAATAATTTTTCTTTGTCTTTCATTTTTGCCATTTTAATTACTGTGTGTCTCCACATGTTTCTCCTTGGGTTTATCCTGCCTTGGACTCTCTGCACTTCCTGGACTTGGGTGGCTATTTTCTTTCCCATGTTAGGGGAGTTTTTGACTATAATCTCTCCTTTCTCTCCTTTGGGACCCCTATAATGTGAATGTTTTTGCATTTAATGTACCAGAGGTCTCTTAAGCTGTCTTCATTTCTTTTCATTTTTTTTTTCTTTATTCTTTTCCACAGCAGTGAATTCCACCATTCTTCCAGGTCACTTACCCATTCTTCTTCCTCAGTTATTCTGCTATGGATTCCTTCTAGTGTATTTTTCATTTCAGTTATTGTATTGTTGACCCCTGTTCGTTCTTTAATTCTTCTAGGTCTTTGTTAAACATTTCTTGCATCTTCTCAATCTTTACCTCCATTCTTTTTCCGAGGTCCTGGGTCATCTTCACTATCATTATTCTGAATTCTTTTTATGGAAGGTTTCCTATCTCCATTTCATTTAGTTGTTTTTCTGGGGTTTTATCTTGTCCCTTTATCTGGTACATAGCCCTCCGCCTTTTCATCTTGTCTATCTTTCTGTGAATGTGGTTTCTGTTCCACAGGATGCAGGATTGTAATTCTTCTTGTTTCTGCTCTTCTGTTGCTCTCTTTGTCACTTAATTTCCCCTTTCTCCACAGTTCTTTCCTGCATTCAGGAACCACGTCACTAGTTTGCTGTTGTGTTCCTATTATCATTTTCTGTCTCTGTTCTTGATCAGTCCTTCTCTGGCTGACTTGTTAGACTCAAGAAAGGAAAGAGATGCAGGATTCTTTTCATGGAAGTAATTCAGAAACATTATTGCAACTCAACGGAAATGGGAGTAAGAGGGGGGTACCACTTGTAAAACAATTGGTACTACTAGTTAAGAAAGTGACTACAGTGAACTAAAAATAAAAATTCAGTATTATGAAAAGAGAGAGAGAGAGAGAGAGAGAGAGATTGTGCAGAGATTAGTCTGATTCCTTAGGAAAGGCTCTTCTCTGAATTCTTGCATGTTAAAAATGTCTTTCTGCAGTTTTCAAATTTGAAAGGTGGATTGACTAAGCATAAAACCCTTTCCTTGGATGTCCTTTGCCCCAAGTTCTCTTGAGAATGTTGCTGTCATCATGTTTTGCTGTGGAAAAGATTCTTAATACCATTTTATTTCATTCCTTTAAAGTCTTTGCTTGGAGGACAAGTTTCAACCAGGTTTACATGGACATTTTCCAGTTTTCTTATTTTTATGTTTCTGATTTGAATAGTTCCTTCACATTAGCAAATGCTTATTTATCAATATTTAACTTTTGTTGAAGCATTCTGTGAACATTTTCCTCTGCTTCATGTTTCGTATTTTGGGAAGTGTCTTCATCAGCTGATAAATTCAATTTTAAGTTTTCACCTCTTTTTGTGGCAGCTTACATGATATCTGTTATTTATTTATTTATTTATTTTTGCGGTACGCAGGCCTCTCACTGCTGTGGCCTCTCCCATTGTGGATCACAGGCTCTGGACACGCAGGCCCAGCGGCCACGTCTCACAGGCCCAGCCACTCCGCGGCATGTGGGATCCTCCCGGACTGGAGCACGAACCTGTGTCCCCTGCATTGGCAGGCGGACTCTCAACCACTGAGCCACCAGGGAAGCCCAATATCTGTTATTTTTAAGATGTTTTACAATGTCAGGTGTTACTTGAACAGTGGCAGTGGTGACGTATGTGAGTGAGTTATCGGATTTCATATATCAAAATGTCCATTCTTTTGGTTCAGTGAAAGCCCTGGGTGGATTTGGTGTGTCCACTGATGCACCAATACTTTTGTTTCCATATGATTCTTAAGTTCTGTCACTTCCTTTCTTCTCATTCATCCCAAGGCCTCAAGGGACACCACCCCATCAAGCAACTGGATTTATTCCAGAACAACCACCATTGGTCCTGCATACTTCTAAGCCCTTCATGTTAGTTTGTCAATAGTGAGAGCTCTGACCTTCCATAGCTCAGATCTCTTCTCAATATATCCCCATTTAGGGTAGGACCTCCTCTTTCCCATGTGATTTTATCTACTTCATCATCACTAAGATCCAGGTGCACTTTCCTACTTCTAGGTAGTCTCTGCCTGAGTTTCTACTCCTCTGTGTAATATGAAACTAGCCCTACTTGTTTACCTCTTTCCACACTTGAGTGTAATTGAAGTGGAATATTATTTGTCATAGGTTTTGAATGGTTTTATGTGTTCTCATTATTTTTGAGGTATGTAATTCTGAAGAATGTATAAAGAGATATGAATTTATTTACCCTTAAGTGCCCTATGGGAATCTCAGTTTCTCCTATTTTGAATGTTAAAGAATTAAACCATTTTCCTGTCAAATGAGCATTTTATGAGGGATATCTATAATGCCATAATGCATTTTCTTACTACATGTGCATTAATGAGGGTTCTTAAAACACTTGGACTTGTTCTATTTTAATGTTTCCATAGTGAAACTTTTGTGGGACCTGATTTCCAAATGCAAGGTCATATTCTTAAATACTATATACCTGTCAGTTGTAAGAAAATAAAAAAATAAAAATCTTCCTTTGAAAGTTTGTAACCTACGAAAGCAATCAATTGCTTCTGGTCACTGGTGAAAATGTTATTTACACTAGTTCTGGAACTTCACTGTAAATAGGAAGTAAAACAATTGATGAGGTTATAAAAAATTTATATTTCTCTGCCAGACCTACAGGAATTCTGATATAGCAGGTCGCTGGATTGAACCCCAAGAATCTTCATTTCTTACAAGCACCAGAACTCATTCTAATTGAGAAATACCATCCTATGCCTTTTGTATTATTTTGTTCCTCACATCCTTGTAACTTTCATTCACTGCACTAATCAAAGTTCAAAATTACAGAATATACTAATATTTAATTGGTCACTATCCATTCCCCTAGAATGTACATCCATAGAGGGTCCATTTTCTCCTTATTATATACCCAGTACACAGCATGATTATTTGCATATTGTTGGCAGCCAATAAATATTTATTGTATATGTGAATGATTGAAAATGACAAAAGCAACCAAAGCCAAGCTCTAGTTAATCATTTTTTAGGTTATTAAAGTTAAGTTTGATTGTTTGAAATTTTTAATATAATATATAACATTCATTTATCTACACAAATATATATTTCTTATTCTATCAGTCCCAGGCAATAAAGTTATCAAACTGCCTGTAAGTAGTAGAGAAAAATATATTAGAAGGTAGAAGCAATTATGTTAAGGAGTCTTTAGAAATCATCTAAACTCCTTCACTTTAACCATGAGGAAATGGCTGGCTAGAAACACATACAGCTGCCCCATTTTTAAGACCAATGAAGGCAAGGCCCAGATGTCTCCCTTGACAATTCGATGCTACTCTGCAGGTAGCTTCTGTTTGAATAAACTGAAGTTGAGTTAGACATCCAGAATTCTGCCCTAGTTTAAAGTACACTATTATTGACATGAAAATTCAGAACCCTAACTCCTTCCACACATCTCCTCATTTTTCCTTTCCTATTCTAGATGGTTTTCTTCTTGCCCTGTAGCCAGTGAATCATAAGTATCTTTTCCACATAATTCATCAGTCACAGTCTTTTCTTCCAAAAGAAAAATATGGATTAAATCTCATGCTCACAATTCAAAAAAACGATTTCAATGGTTTCATCCATCGTGAATAGTTCTAATTTTAATTTTTTTTAAAAAAACTTATATTTGCCATATCTCCTTCTGATCATCTACTGTGTTTAGGGATTTTACAAGCACCACTCCATTTATTTCTCAATACAACTCTTTAGTAAATATATAACCATGTACAGCACATAGATGAGGTCACTGCAATTCAGACAGCACTAACTTGCAGTAAGTTTCTGCAAGCTGCTATCTGTGTTTTTATTAATTATAGAACTTATAAATTGTCCTTCTTAAAGTTATATTATGTAAATGAGAGCAGACTTGGTACAGAGGCAACTTTTAAGCTTCACGTAAATGTCAGAACTCTATTCTCATTATTTACTGAGAAATTTGTGGCTGGAACTCTCTGAAGTTCTAGTCTCAAATCTTATTTTTCAGCGTTTCCTGGATCATGGATGATGCATCCACAGTGCATCATAGTTGAATCCCCCCGTGAATGATGCATCACGGATACACGTGAGTAGATACACTGAGATGGCCGTTTTTATCATCCATCCACATCTTAAATTCAATGAGTCCATTTTCCCTTTTTCTTCTTCTGATATTATTTTCCAGGTCCCCTTTCTTAATT
>RJWK010038262.1:0-20900 GCA_004363435.1 Platanista minor
AACGCTCCCAAAATGTCATCCTAATATTCTATTACCATTTAAAACACCTGCTATCCAATTTGCTGAATAAATTTAAGACTAAACTTATGAACTGATATATGTGTAATAATTTAAGGTTTTTGCATGACAACTTACTAGTGATTAAATGAGAATTTAACAACTCTCCAATTAACTTAATTGGAAATAAATCATAAAATTATCTACACTGATACCAATTATTCTTTATTAATATTATTAAGAGCTTCTAAGCTTTTTTCTGGCTCTAATTGAAATGTAATAATATTATTTTACATTTAAAATGGAATTCATATGTAAAAATTATGAGTACAAAGAAAGAATAAAATTGGGAGGAGAGGGAGAGTATAAAAACCTCTCACAGACTATTGAAATAAATCCCTATGAAGAGCAAAATAGGTTATAATTCCTAATCTTTCAAAATGTGGGCAAACTAAAAACTAGAGTTTTATATCATCACTTGCCTTTTAACAAGCTCAATTATCCAACTCCTTGATTCTGAAAGTAAAAATCTTTTATATGTATCCCTTTAAAAATCATTTATTATGTGTGCTAAAATATGAGAATTATTCCACAATGAAAGACAAAGTTGTAACTTGCTAGTGGGGTGGTTGAGAATGGAGTGGGGTGAAAGGCTAAAAAAAAAAAGACAAAAACAAAACACTATCAGTAAAACCACCGTTAATTTTTTTCTCCATTTTTTCCCCATAAAATTGTACACATTGTGACATGAATATACTCCTATTCCTATTATCCAAAATGCATGTGGAATAATAATAAAGCACAAAGCCCTAAACTACATACAGTCTTTGGCAAGGAAATAGCTATTTGTGCCGCTAAAGCTGCTGTCAATCACACCCTCCACACCGCTTCAGAGCTCTGGGGCCAAATGAACAGTCACTACTGACCTATGACATCATTAGTAATCTGAAATGCATTACTAAGCACCTGAGTGGAAAATGCTGTCAATTCTGGAAGATTTTCACAGCCAAACAATCCAGAACTAGGGCCCAAAACACAGCTTGCCAAAAGCACACACAGTAAAATGTAGTTGCATTTATTACATATGGTAACTCAAACAACCTTTTTCCTTTTCAAAATGCTTCATAAATTAGTGAAAGAAACTACTTTTGGTACGAACATTTATTTTTTCCTAGTTATAAAGGTACAGAAATTTTAGCCTTCCATTCATATTTCCTCCTAGGAAGTATGTTCAACAATGTGTTTTAACATGGCTATTAATATTGAAGATGACAAGTAAAGGAAGTTTGACAAATTAGAATGTAAAAAAAAAAATATCAAGTATGACATCCCAAGGTATGGTCTTTGAATAGAATGTATGAAGGAAGGCATTATATGCATGGTCAAAGCAGAGGTAAGCTGGTAGCCCAGAATTAAAACCACATCAACAATGGACTACTAATAGATGTGCAGCTTATCCGTACAAATCAAACTACAGAGGCACAAATGGATGCTTAGTGTCTAGTCACAACCAACACAAATTATTAGACAAATAATACAGACTGAAATGGGGGCTTATGGTCACCAAGACTGAATGAATAACTGTAATAGTAATGGGAACAGTGATATTTATTGACACCTGATGGGTCAGATCTTGTGACGAGTGTATATGCATTACCTCACTCAATCTCTACTACTACCCCATGACCTAGGTATTATAGTTATCTCCACTTTATTATGAAGGTTAAAGAATTTGCCAATCATGACATAACTAGTAACCCGCAGAACTTATTAGCTATATCAGGCAGCAGTGTGACTCCAGAGCTTACAATCTTAGCTGCTATACCATGCTGTCTATTAAATGTCCTACACGTTAAGAAACAAACATGCTCCACCAGTGAGTATACGATGTAACCTTAAACAGGCTTTAAGCATTTTATTTTACTTTACTTTTCACATAAATTCTAATATTCCATTATAAAAATAACATGCCTGTTACAGAAAATTTAGAACATAGAGAGAAAAACAGAAAAAAACAGAGCAGGAGAATCACTTAGTTCCACTACCCAAAGACAAATACTCAAATTTTTATAACACTTCTTTCTAATCTTTTCTGTATTTATGTTTTTATTTAAAGTTCTACAAGACTGTAATCACTGTCCACACACAATTGTAAAAGCATTTTTCCAAAAATTTTCTGAATTTTTGTTAACTTATAAAGAAATCACATTTTTTTCCTAGAAACAACTTTTCATTGGCTACATGATATTCCATATTTCCTTCCATTAATTAAGGAACCTCTCTTGTATTGCTACACATTTTGGTTGAAGGGTTGTACTAACTTCAGCTTGTAATGATGCCATTAAAGTATCTAAGTTACAGCTTCATATTTTTAATTGGTTATAAAGCAAAGTTTGTTCAGAGAAGAGCCTTCAAAATCACTGCAATGTATTAAAATTTAGATCTAAAAGGAAATGACTTTGGTTTTGTTAGACCCACAAGCATATTTTCTTTTGCTCATGAAACAGAAAATATGCTATCAAAAGATAAGATTGTCAACTACATTCAAGTATGTGAAATATTCCATACACATATCTTTTTATATAATTGTATTTTTAAATAATTATAAAAATGTAAAGGATGAATAAAACTGTAAGAAAGAGTAAGAAGTAGACCAGGACACTGAGTGTGGCTATGAAACCCACAAGCAAGACTCTGCATAGGACGATTTCAAATAGTGTCATCTAGAGAAAGAAGCTGAGCAGACAGTCACTTTAGACACTTTCCAGGTTTCGGAGTCCTGGGGATAGATGAAGACAGGGTTTCTTGCTTTCATGAGATTAGAGTAAAACATTTCTTTTTTAAAATTTTACCAGCTACTAACTTGGAAATTACTAGCTCTAAGCTTTAAACCTATTGCTTTCTTTGTCTTCAAATTCCACCTCAAATAGACTTCTTTCATCCCTCAGGCCAGAATGCTTCTCATTTTCCACTAGGGAACCCAAAACAGTAAGTATCTTTATCATGGTTGAAATAGTTCTATGTTGTTTGATCATTACTGGCTACTATTAGACCTTAACACTAAAATATTTTAAACATCTGAATTTAAAATGTATTATGTATACTATAACACTATAAACAAAGAGGTAAAAATAAACAGTAACTTAATTTGAAGGAACTTTACATTTAAGAAATCCTCATCCTGTTGAAGACAATCAAAATAAAAACTTACCACTATTTTGGCCAAGATGCCATCATCACTTGCATCTAAGGTAACCACAGCTTTGTCAGTCTCTATTTCACATAAGGCATCTCCAGTACTCACAGCTTCACCTACAAAACAAGACTGGGTTTGTTTTGTTTTTTAAAATATGAATATTAGTTATGTGAGATGGTGTGTGTAAAGTGTGTAAAACACGATAATAAGTACCAAAACAGTCAATAGCTATTTCTGGGCTGTGGAATTACAAGTAATTCTCATATTGCGTGTGTGTTTCTGTGGTGTACATGTGTATGTTTTGTTGCATTTTTCAAAAGCTCAATAATGGACCTAAATTATATCTGTTATAATAAAAAAGTGATTAAAAAAGTGATTACAGAGATTATTAAGCAAACATTAAAAATGAAATCGCATTTTATAGAGAATAGCAAGGGATGTGTATCTTCCTCCAAACAAATCAATTCCAGACCCCATATTTCTTCCTTTTTAATATATTTTGATTATTATTCCTTAAGAAGACAGTTTTACAATTAATAACACCTCTGCGTTAACACTGTAGGCGAGTTCAGAAATCCTGTCGGCACCACAGAGCACAAATGAATAAAAACATATTAAGCATATAGAGAGAAAATCAAAGACACAGCTAAGGTCAAATAAGAAACACTTCTGTGCAACAGAAACAGTATAGATATTCAAAAATGCTGAGCAGGACCTGACTTGCTGGTTTCTGGAGCTAAAAGCAGGTTGTGGGGAGGAAGGGTGAAGTACAGTAGTTTCCTTTGGATCAAAGGGAACTAAAAGTGGCCTGCTGAAGCAGGGGACTCAAATCGATTCTCTGCTTAAAGCTAGGGCTGGCTGCAACCAAAACCTTTGACTAGAACTATGGCTTTATATCAGAAATGCGGGTCTAAGAAGATAGGGAACAAAAACACTACCTCAATATCGGAACAGAGTCAAGCCACTCTCTGGTTCCATTACTTTATCTGCCAGTATCCCAAATATCAATAGCAAAATCCCTAGATTGAAGGGTGGGGAAAGGGAGACTCAGGAGACAGGTGAGAAGACATCGAAACTAAAACAGAAACATTCCACTCAAAAGTAAATTGCAAAACAAAGCTCCAAAACATGAAGAAATTTAATGCTAAGAAAGAAAACCATAAAAATCAGTAATTGGAACAGCAATTCATTTCAGATGCAATCCATTTAGTGCAACCCACCAAAGATTTTAAAATAAGTATCTTAAGGATGTTCAGAAATAGAAATGAAGGTATAAGATCCATCACAAGAACAAGAGATAAAAAAGAAAAATAATGTACAGACATAAAGCACCATCAGGTTGAAAGGAAAAAAAACTAATTAGAAATCTTGGAAATGAAAGATACAATGAATGACATAACAAGAAACAATCAATGGGATGTATTCTAGTCGACATAATGAAAGAATGATTTAGTAAATTAAAGATATCTTCAATGAACTACCCAGAACTTAATACGGGCAGACAAAAGGACAAGTAGAAAAGAGCAGTTAAGGGACATAAATTGAGGCTGCAGTGTTTGTCCAATGGAGTTCCAAGGGAAGAGATGGGAGAGAATAGTGGACAAGCAATACTTGAAGAGATAATTGCTGAGAATTTCCCAGAGTTGAAAAGAGATATATATCTTCAAAATGAAAGAGCACTGAACGAGTTTAGAGTGTGGTTATCTATAGTGTATTGACTAGGAGGGGGCATAGGGAGCCTTGGAACTTGCTGGAAATATTCTGTATCTTGACTAGGTATTGGTAACCTGGATATATGTGTATGTAAAAATTAATTGAGCTTACACTTTGTGCAGGTAATACCTTGATAAAAAGAATTAAACAGAAAAAGAGTATTAGACTGTATAAACATGACTCCACATCATACACTGTATAGAAATTACATACTTTCAACAACTGAAACACAATCTTAAAAGCTATCAGAGGGAAAAAAATAGATTACCTCAATGGAATGACAGACTGAGAGCACACTTCTCAGCAGCTGCAATAGAGGTCAGAAGACAACGGAGTAATATCTTCAAAAAGCTGAGGAAAAATAACTGTCTAGAATTTTATATGCAGCCAAACCATCATTCAAGAACGAAGGAAAAGTTCAGACATATAAAAGCTAAGAAAATTTACCACTTATTGATGAGCTATTACAAAATGCAGTTTATCAAAAAGAAAGGTAGACACAGAGGGGACCCATGGGCTACACAAAACAAGTTACCACAGAAACTGATAAAGTGTTAACTATTAATCATTTAAAAGGTAATTTCTGAGGGGTTAAAAAAGTTTACAACTCAAACATTAAAAAAAACAATAAGACGGATAAGGATATTTTTAGGTGATAAAACATGCTAAGAACATTGATACAGATAGGAGGAAAAAATACTGGATAACTCTAGACTGCACTGGCAAAATATAATTAAATATGTATCCTAAAAACTTAATGGTGTATACCAAAAAACATAAAAATGGAAACATAACCTACAGCATTCATAAAAGCAGGAAATATAGAAAATAACAAAAACTATTATCCAATTGAAGGCAGATGCATGAAAAGAAAAAAGCAAAGGATAAAAACAGAAAACACAAAAATGGTAGAAGTCCAAACATATCTATCAGTAATGACAATTAACATAAATGGATTAAAACCACTGACTAAAAGTGAGAGATTATCAAAATGAATAAAAAAATAAAATCTAGTTAAATGTTGCTTATAAGAGACAGACATAAACAAAAACAGAATAAAAAGTAAGATACAGAAAAATGTGAAGCATACAAATACACCCTCTTACATATACACCAAAAACAGCTGGTGCAGCAATATGAATAGGCACACTCAATAAAAGAACATAAAGGAAAATCTAAAATGCTGACATAACAAATATGCTCTAAAAGTTCACTGTCCTGAAACTCCTTCACTGTATATCAAGATTTTCACACAGATGGTTATACTATATCTCAGTTAAAATAGTTCAGAACCACCAATACAAACTATTTTAATGAAATAAACTTATCTGTTAGATATTTATCAAACACCTGAAAGGTGCTCAGTCTAACCCCAAAGAGATTTTCCTACTCAATCAATATTTATTGAAAATGTATTAGAGCACTGAGGATACAGCAGTGGGAGGAAAATAGTGGTTAAGATTTCTGACCTCAAGAAGCATCCTTACTATCTTGTGACAAATTAATTGGAAATAACAGTGGAATTAGGTGAAGTCAGGATGGTATGGGAACACTCTGCAGGGGTATCTAATTCAGTTTTTGAAAGGTGAGAGCAGCCTTCCTTAAAAAAAAAAAAAAAAAAGACATCTAGTCTGAGCCTGAAAAGATGAGGAGGAGACAATCAAGTAAAGAGGCAAGTGATCCAGGCAGAAGGCACAACACATCCAAAGCTCTCAAACGAAAGAAAACAGGAAACTTCGGAGGATCTGGCTAATACTACCTGAGAGAAGTGATGAGAGACTAGGCTGGTGAGGTAAGCAGGAATCCCACCCAAAAAGAAACTTGTCTGTCATACAGAGAAAGCTACGGTGCCAGATTATACAATCTCACATCACTTCTTTATATGACAGATGTCCTAGGGCAGTTAAGACATATTATATTTCAAAAGGAAAGGAATCACACCCTAATATGTTTCTGCTGTAACCATGGAAAATACAATTGAACCAAGCAACCTAGCAATTAAATACTTCTTTTAGACACCTAGAAAAGAAATTCTGGCCACAGGAAAACAATAAAATAATGTTTTATCACTTGGGCTTGCCTATTTCAAATTCCAAACACCCTTTGAGAACGATTCACAAATTCTACCTCAGCCATAGATCAACCTAGATGATTTTGTTCCTATTCCTGAATTCCTATAGTAATTGTAATTAATTTGAAATGAATCACAAATTGTACTATGAAATGTTATGTTAACTGCTATTAACTACTTTTTTAAAAATTGGTTTTCTTCTATTTACCAAACTATTAGCTTCTTCATAATAGGAACAGGACACACTTTTAGTGTTTTACATTCTACCTCATTCCCCAGGACTCCAGCTATTGCCTCATACATAATGAGTTTGAGATTAAAACACTTCAGAAAAAAATTGCAATAATATCACAAGTCCTCATTTCCTCATAAGGTATACATCAAACTGTCCTTTATGTTTCTTTCAGTTCTAACATTTCATTTGTAGCATGTTTCTGACATTTAAAAACTTAGGTACCCTGTTTCCTTTTTATTTTGTTTTAATTAAAGGTACACCTATTCACAAAACATATATATATATATATATATATATATATATATATATATATATATATATATATATATATATATTTATAAGCTATATGAGAATCCTGAGAGAGAGATAAAATGTAAAGAAACAGAGAGAAAAGCATCTATTGTGTGGTGAACCTTCCTCAGGAACCACAGCGAGGTTTAAAACATTGTATTATTATATAAGGCACATTACCCCTAATATCACAAAACTAGGGTTCTATCTATCAATAATCAAACACAATGTGAATGCCAAAGAAAAATTCTGAGACAAATAACGAGCCATGAAGATTCCAAATATACTCAGTTTCAGCCCTGGTCAACAATTTAGTGCTGTAACTTGGAAAACCTGCAAGGCACAGTAGTTAACAAGGAGCTCTTCCAACTCAGACACAGGTTTATTCCAAGCTCTGACACTTACTGGTAATCTTGACCAAGTTACTTGATCTCTCTGACTCTAAGGAAAGTTTTGAATGTGCAGCTATTATATAAAAAAAAAAATCATGGAACTGCAAATGTTAACTCTTCACAAACCTCTTCAAATAACACTTCACAACATCTTTAGATTAAAAAGTTAGGTATGTTATTAATAACCATTAAGAACCAAGACTCATTCTAGCTCCCTACTCCATCATTTCAGACAGATCATTCAACATACATTAGTATATACGGCATTTATAAGTAAGCACTGGGTATAAACAAAACAATAAGATAGGGTTCTGTTCACAACAAGTTCAGAGTCTAGAGGAGAAGACTTAGAAGCTAGCACAGAGCATCGTGGCTGGTGTGAGGTGACAGACGGCTCCTCAGCTGCCATGTTGAGGGCTGACTGGTTGTAGAAGGAGATGGCAGCCTTGCCGTGTTCCTGCGTGTCCCTGTGCCATCTCCTCGTGGTACGTGTCAGCAGCCGAGGTGGAGCGGGCCCGGAGCGAGAGTGCGGGCCCCAGGAGGGGCCAGAGCAGAGGCCCGCCCGGGGGCCGCTCCCCAGCACCGAAGCCAGCATCATCATCATCCTGTGCCTTTATCCAGGTGGGCAGCTGCCAGAGCTGAGGACTGGAGTATACAGAGGCTTCCCTTTCTCTTTTAAGTTTTGGGTATGAAGTGTAGTCTTGATCAAACACAGTTAATGGTGATGTTTATCAACTAAACACATCCTATGACTTTCACAAAATAATCTTGTTCTGCCGAAAGTTAAGAATACAAGTCTTTATTTAAAAGGTGTGTGTGGTGGTAATGGTGGGAGGCCAAGTCACATCTACTTGAACATTAAAGAAAAAAATCTCTTCTCAGTGCTAAGGTGAACCATAATGACACCTAATGATTAGAGACAAAGATAATTCAATCGTATATCAACAAATATTTACTGGCTGCCCCTATGTGCATGGCACTGTGCAAGACCCTATGGCAAAAATAATAATAAAATAAGACAGAGTCTGACTGAGGAAGAGTACAAACAAGCAGGCAATGCCAATCTCATCCAGTCAGTGCCTACGCCAGCGTGGGAGGATAGAGAAGGGGCCCCTAGTCAGTGTTTGCCAACTCTTTTCATCACACACAAAAAGATATTACTTGCATGGCCCAAGACCCCAGGCAACCCGGCTCCTAGGGCATCCTGCTCTGAGGACTCAAGGCAGGAGTAGTTGTTTGAGAAGGAAACTGCTAGGCTAAGTTAACCTCCCTTACATCGTTCTGGCTCTTACACTTCACTGCATTACCCATTTTAAGTGCCCAACACACATGTGGCTAGTGGTTACTACACTGGACAGTGCAGACATGGAACATTTCCATCACTACAGGAAGCTCTATTGAATAATACTGTAATCTCACCAATTCCACTCACCAATTCTATAATTCTGACATAATAGAAATATTAACAATAAATGTAAAAAAGCATAATGATGGAATGCTATTCAGCAACAAAGGGAATGAACTGTTGATACATGCTACAACATGGATGAACTGCAAAAATCACGCTAAATCAAAGAAGCCAGTCACAAAAGACTTCATAATACATGATTCTATTTACATTAAATGCCCAGAAAAGGCAAATTTTTAGAGATAGAAAGCAGATCAAGATAGGGATAAGAGAAAGAAGTGACTGCAATCAAGCACTAGGGAGTTTTGGGGGTGATATAAATGTTCTAAAGTTGGATTTTGGTGATGGCTGAAGAACTCTATATTTTCACTAAAAAAATCACTGAATTGAGCACTTAAAATAGGTGCATGTTATAGTGTGTAAATTATACCTCAAAAGCTGTTAAAATAGTAGTGTACTGAAAAAACACTGAAGTTATTTGTGAAATGCACACTTCAGAAGTTGTCCATTTTAGCATTCAAACATGTATACAAATCCCCAGAAATAACAGAAATCAAAGCCTCATCTACAATAGAAGCCAGAGACCCATTTAACTCTCTAGTAGCAACTGGTGATAACAATTCAAATAGTGATCAACACCTTCAAGACAGTTTTACTTCTGAATTTTATACACTGTATTAATTATACAATCTAAGATTTACACAAAAATTGTTTTAAATATTCAAGATTCCCAGTCACATGAAAAAAGGAAAGCCCACATAAAATGACAGTCTCTGAAGGATAACAAACACCAAGAGTAGCAGCAGTAACATGGCTACTGAAGCAAGTTTATGTCTGTTCCAGACAATGTGTGGCCAAGTACCTCATGTAACTATCTCAGTCTAGTTTTGTTCCTGTGATAAGCTCTTAAATATCTCAAGAAAGAAAACAATGTTTTTCATATCCTCAAATATTCTCTCACAAAAGGACAGAACAGGGCTTCCCTGGTGGTGCAGTGGTTGAGACTCCGCCTGCCGATGCAGCGATGCAGGGGACACGGGTTCGTGCCCCGGTCCGGGAGGATCCCACATACCGCGGAGCGGCTGTGCCCGTGAGCCATGGCCGCTGAGCCTGTGCGTCCGGAGCCTGTGCTCCGCAACGGGAGAGGCCACAACAGTGAGAGGCCCGCGTACCGGAAAAAAAAAAAAAGGGCGGAACAAGAATATTTTCTTCCTTTTTGTTATTTTAACAGATATGACCTTACAACTGATGAAAACATAATCTATATACACTTTAATTAGACTAAAAATAATCTGACACTTCCCCCACCAAATAACAAGCTTGTAATAAAAATGTGGAATGTGGCTCAATTCACCTTTCAGGTCTTGAAACTGTACATGTTACCTGGCACTTTTGAACTGTTTTCCCTACTAACTTAATAATGCATATTCTTTACTTAATCCTCAGACTGAAATTAAGTATTCTAATATTCATTACAAAACTACTTTTCTAACGTTCATTATATCAGTGAAGACAGGAATAATTTATATGGTATATTATTGCATGTTTCCATGTGATGAGACAGGTTATCAAGAGGTCGTGACCACTTAGCTGGGCAAGAGCAACTGGAGGTCCCTCACCCCTCCCCATCCATGAAATGTGTGCTCCGCTTGCCTTCCCAGGGCTGGAAGCTGCCCAAGGACATAGCCTTGAGATAGTACTGTGGTGCTGAGACCACCTGGACAGTATAGTGATCAAGCCCAGTTAAGGCCTCTGTATACTTTTAAGGTTCTGGCAGGCAGTGTGGGGATCTACCCATCTTGTGGCTGCCAGAGGTAAGCCTCACATGAAAGTCCCCTTGCTTATTAAACCTGCCACCTACCAACCTGGAGCCTCTTTCTTCCATCTCTCCCTACCCTCCATGTATGGGGATGATTTCAGATTACACCCAGGAAGCTCCTGAGGAGGTTGTGATACAACACTATGACTTCAAAAAAGAAAAGGAAACTGAGTTATCACAGAATTCTAAAGTCAAGGATATATCTTAGAAATCATCTAATTCAACTCACTCCCAGATATTTCATGACAGAGTGGGAACCCCAAAGGACAAACCTAGACTAGAGTTCTTTTCACTGTACCCTTATTGCCTTGGCTTAAAACAGACAGACACACACACACACACACATTAGTAACAGTTGTGAATTACAGTCTCAGATTTTCAAGAAAACTTAAAGGTTTGTAAGACCGAACTGCCATCCTCTAAAGGTTATCAGATCATTAGCATTAGCTTAAAAATAAAAATAAACTAGATTCAAAATTAGATACAACACTATTCTTTTTCATGAAAAAAATTTCAATCCCCTTAATGTTTGAAGGTCTAAACTCAGTTTTAAATAACAGTGATCATACAATAAAGATCTCAAGATAAAAAATTTTTAAAACATAGCTAATAAGAAAAAAAGGTATATAAAAAGTTTTCTTGTAGAATATAAATGTTTTTAATACATAACGACTGAACCAAGTTATGTACCAAGCACCAAACATACTTAGACATATATAGTCATACCCATGTGTACAATACATAAATGTTAAAGAACTAAATTACGAGGGACTTCCCTGGTGGTCCAGTAGTTAAGACTCCCAATGCAGGGGGCCTGGGTTCGATCCCTGGTCAGGGAACTAGATCCTGCAACTAAGAGTCTGCATGCTGCAACTAAAAGATTCCCACATGTCACAACTGAAGATCCCAAACGCCACTACAAAGACGCCGTGTGCTGCACTAAGACCCGGCGCAGCCAAATAAATAAATTAGATAAATAGTTTAAAAAAATTCTTTAAAAAAAGAACTAAATTATGCTCAAAAAAATCACAAAGGTGATGAACTAAAAACGAAGCCAGTGAATTACGGAGAACCAACGATTTAGACTGCTCTCAATTACTTATGTGTACTGGTAAACAACATTTCTCCTGAGTTGGCAGAACACAGAATTTTAAAAGCAACCTTCAAGGAAACAGCCTCCAGGGGCTTAAAGGACACCCTGGCTTGTCCTGCGTGAAAACAGCACATGTAATCAAAAGGAAAAAGAACAGAATGATGAAACCATTTGTCTCCTGGCTCTGCATTATACTCACCATATTCTAATGGGTGTGAATAACTTATCAGACTGCCAGCGAGCTAGAAGTCTGAGAGATAAATGTGGTCCAAAGAATCCTGCTATCTACTTGCCTATCAATGTCTCAAAGTGTGAAGAAATTTAATCTTTTTATAATAATCCTAAAAGGCTGGTCTGTGTCTGAATCATTCTTTAATGACACCAACACTCTGTCACACTGGATAGGGAAATAGCCAAAGCTCTGTAATTCATCAGGAAAAAGAAACTTAAAAATAGATTCCAACTGACTGCATTATTTATAAAGGTGAAACTTTCTAAGATACTAATAATTATTTTAGAAGATGGCAGCAGCCATGCAAAGCCGATTGCTCAAAATGCTTCCTAATGAAGCACTGTCTCTTTCATTTATATGACATATGTCTTTCTCAAATTCTAGAAAACTCTGCCATGTTTTTGTTGAATATTACCTCTTCCTCATTCTCTCTTTTTTCTCCTTCTGGAATTCTTCCTATTGGGTTAGTAGAGGATTCTCATTTTATTCTTCATGTCTTAGCTTCTCTTTTTTATTCTCTACTGCTTTATCTATTGCTACTGCATGCAGGCTAACAGGTTGGACTTCACGAATCCTTCGGTAAGACACGTCTAATCACACCTTATCTGTCTGGACTTTTTGGATAGTGTTTGTCTTTTTTCATATTTTCAATTCCTTGTCTTACACGTTTTGTCATTTCAAACATACGTTTTTATGTATCTAGTAACTCCAATTAGCTGAGGTTCCTGGAGGTCTAATCCTGTTGCTTGTTATGCCTAATAAAGTTTGCCCCTAAAGGGCAGCTTCCATGTCAATTATTAAATTTGGAACTATGAATTTGTGGTTAAGTGGGACTTTATCTGGGAATCTTGTTGGATTAGAGACAATGTTCTTCCAGAATAATGGCTTCTGACAAGTAACCAAGGAAGGTTATCAGCCTAGGACCACTTTACCTCTACTTACGGGTTCCCAGAAAATGCAAATACTACAAATCTGAATCCCAAAGCCTCATGAAGAAATGCCTATGAGAGAACATTTTCAACAAGGTAAGCATTTTTATTCCAAGACAAATAAATACATTTGTCTGTTAGCCATTTTATGGCATTAAATTCCATCTGTAGGGTGGTGACTCTAAAATGTCTATCAAGTCAGACTTCACTCCTAAACTTTAATTCCTATAACCAACTGTCTATTGAACATGTTCCCTTGAATATCTAATAAGGAACTCAAACTCTGCGACATCCAAACCTGAACCTAATTTTTTTCTCCAGCTTTTTAAAAAAAAATATATACAGCAGGTTCTTATTAGTTATCCATTTTATACACATCAGTGTATACATGTCAATCCTAATCGCCCAATTCATCCCACCACTACCACTGCCCCCGGCCGCTTTCCCCACTTGGGGTCCATACGTTTGTTCTCTACATCTGTTTCGCAATTTCTGCTCTGCAAACCGGTTCATCTGTACCATTTTCCTAGGTTCCACATATATGCATTAATATGCAATATTTGTTTTTCTCTTTCTGACTTACTTCACTCTGTATGACAGTCTCTAGATTCATCCACACCTCAACAAATGACCCAATTTTGTTCCTTTTAATGACTGAGTAATATTTAAACATATATATGTACCACATCTTCTTTACCCATTCATCTGTCGATGGGCATTTAGGTTGCTTCCATGACCTGGCTATATTGTAAACAGTGCTGCAATGAACACTGGGGTGCATGTGTCTTTTTGATTTCTCTGGGTATATGCCCAGTAGTGGGATTGCTGGGTCATATGGTAATTCTATTTTTAGTTCTTTAAGGAACCTCCATACCATTCTCCATAGTGGCTGTATCAACTTACATTCCCACCAACAGTGCAAGAGGCTTCCCTTTTCTCCACACCCTCTCCAGCATCTGTTGTTTGCAGATTTTCTGATCATGCCCATTCTAACTGGTGTGAGGTGATACCTCATTGTAGTTTTGATTTGCATTTCTCTAATGATCAGTGATGTTGAGCAGCTTTTCATGTGCTTCTTGACCATCTGTATGTCCTCTTTGGAGAAATGTGTATTTAGGTCTTCTGCCCATTTTTTGACTGGGTTGTTTGTTTTCTGAATATTAAGCCACATGAGCTGTTTATATATTTTGGAGATTAATCCTTTGTCCGTTGATTCGCTTGCAAATATTTTTTCCCATTCTAAGGGGTGTTTTTTCGTCTTGTTTGTAGTTTCCTTTGCTTTGCAAAAGCTTTTAAGTTTCATTAGGTCCCATTTGTTGATTTTTGTTTTTATTTCCATTACTCTAGGAGGTGGATCAAAAAAGATCTTGCTGCGATTTATGTCAAAGAGTGTTCTTCCTATGTTTTCCTCTAAGAGCTTTGTAGCGTCCGGTCTTACATTTAGGCCTCTAATCCATTTTGAGCTTATTTTTGTGTATGGTGTTAGGGAGTGCTATAATTTCATTCTTTTACATGTAGCTGTCCAGTTTTCCCAGCAACACTTATTGAAGAGACTGTCTTTTCTCCATTGCATATCCTTGCGTCCTCTGTCATAGATTGAACGACCATAGGTGCGTGGGTTTATCTCTGGGCTTTCTATCCTGTTCCATTGATTTATATTTGTTTTTGTGCCACTACCATACTGTCTTGATTACTGTAGCTTTGTAGTATAGTCTGAAGTCAGGGAGTCTGATTCCTCCAGCTCTGTTATTTTCCCTCAAGACTGCTTTGGCTATACAGAGTCTTTTGTGTCTCCATACAAATTTTAAGATTTTTTGTTCTAGTTCTGTAAAAAATGCCATTGGTAATTTGATAGGGATTGCACTGAATCTGTAGATTGCTTTGGGTAGTATAGTCATTTTCACAATATTTACTCTTCCAATCCAAGAACATGGTACATCTCTCCATCTGTTGGTATCATCTTTAATTTCTTTCAACGGTGTCTTATAGTTTTCTGAATACAGGTCTTTTGTCTCCTCAGGTAGGTTTATGCCTAGGTATTTTATTCTTTTTGTTGCAATGGTAAATGGGAGTGTTTCCTTAATTTTCCTTTCAGATTTTTCATCATTAGTGTATAGGAATGCAAGAGAGTTCTGTGCATTAATTTTGTATCCTGCAACTTTACCAAATTCATTGATGAGCTCTAGTAGTTTTCTGGTGGCATCTTTAGGATTCTCTAAGTATAGTATCATGTCATCTGCAGACAGTGACAGTTTTACTTCTTTTCCAATTTGTATTCCTTTTATTTCTTTTTCTTTTCTGATTGCCGTGGCTAGGACTTCCAAAACTATGTTGAATAACAGTGGCGAGAGTGGATATCCTTGTCTTGTTCCTGATTAACTTAGAGGACATGCTTTCAGTTTTTCACCACTGAGAATGATGTTTCCTGTGAGTTTGTCATATATGGCCTTTATTATGTTGAGGTAGGTTCCCTCTATGCCCACATTCTGGAGAGTTGTTATCATAAATCGGTGTTGAATTTTGTCAAAAGCTTTTTCTGCATCTATTGAGATGATCATATGGTTTTTCTTCTTCAATTTGTTAATATGGTGTATCACATTGATTGATTTGCATATATTGAAGAATGTCTGCATCCCTGGGGATAAATCTCACTTGATCATGGTGTATGATTCTTTTGATGTGTTGTTGGATTCTGTTTGCTAGTATTTTGTTGAGGATTTTTGCATCTATATTCATCAGTGATACTGGCGTGTAATTTTCTATTTTTGTACTATCTTTGTCTGGTTTTGGTATCAGGTGATGGTAGCCTCATAGAATGAGTTTGGGAGTGTTCCTTCCTCTGCAATTTTTCGGAAGTGTTTGAGAAGGATGGGTGTTAGGTCTTCTCTAAATGTTTGACAGAATTGATCTGTGAAGCCATGTGGTCCTGGACTTCTGTTTGTTGGAAGATTTTTAGTCACAGTTTCAATTTCATTACTTGTGCTCAGTCTGTTCATATTTTCTATTTCTTCGTCGTTCAGTCTTGGAAGGTTATACCTTTCTAAGAATTTCTCCATTTCTTCCTGGTTGTCCATTTTATTGGCATAGAGTTGTCTGTAGTAGTCTCTTAAGATGCTTTGTATTTCTCCCGTGTCTGTTGTAACGTCTCCTTTTTCATTTCTAGTTTTAATGATTTGAGTCCTCTCCCTCTTTTTCTTGATGAGTCTGGCTAATGGTTTATCAATTTTGTTTATCTTCTCAAAGAACCAGCTTTTAGTTTAATTGATCTTTGCTACTGTTTTCTTTGTTTCTATTTCATTTATTTCTGCTCTGATTTCTTCTGCTAACTTTGGGTTTTGTTTGTTCTTCTTTCTCTAGTTCCTTTAGGTGTAAGGTTAGATTGTTTATTTGAGATTTTTCTTGTTTCTTGAGGTAGGCTTGTACAGCTATAAACTTCCCTCTTAGAACTGCTTTTGATGCATCCCATAGGTTTTGTGTCATCGTGTTTTCATTATCATTTGTCTCTAGGTATTTGATTTCCTCTTTGATTTCTTCAGTGATCTCTTATTTAGTAACATATTGTTTAGCCTCCACGTGTTTATGTTTTTTACCCCATAATTGATTTCTAATCTCATAGCATTGCAGTCAGAAAAGAGGCTTGATACGATTTCAATTTTCTTAAATTTACTGAGGCTTGATTTGTGACCCAGGATGTGATCTATCCTGGAGAATGTCCCGTGTGCACTTGAGAAGAAAGTGTAATCTGCTGTTATTGGATGGAATGTCCTATAAATGTCAATTAAATCTACGTGGTCTATTGTGTCATTTAAAGCTTGTGTTTGTTATTAATTTTCTGTTTTGATGATCTGTCAATTGGTGTAAGTGAGGTGTTAAAATCCCCCCACTATTATTGTGTTACTGTCGATTTCCTCTTTTATAGCTCTTAGCAGTTGCCTTATGTATTGAGGTGCTCCTATGTTGGGTGCATATATATTTATAATTGTTATATCTTCTTCTTGGATTGACCCCTTGATCATTATGTAGTGTCCTTCCTTGTCTCTTAAACATTCTTTATTTTAAAGTTTTTTATTTTTATTTTTTGCAGTACGCGGGCCTCTCACTGTTGGGGGCTCTCCCGTTGCAGAGCACGGGCTCTGGACGCGCAGGCTCAGCGGCATGTGGGATCTTCCCGGACTGGGGCACAAACCCGTGTCCCTGCATCGGCAGGCGGACTCTCAACCACTGCACCACCAGGGAAGCCCTAAGTTTATTTTATCTGATATAAGTATTGCTACTACAGCTTTCTTTTGATTTCCATTTGCATGGAATATCTTACTCCATCCCCTCACTTCCAGTCTGAATGTGTCCCTAGGTCTGAAGTGGGTCTCTTGTAGAGAGCATAAATATGGGTCTTGTTTTTGTATCATTCAGCAAACCTCTGTCTTTTGGTTGGAGCATTTAATCCATTCACGTTTAAGGTAATTATCGATATGTATGTTCCTATGACCATTTTCTTAATTGTCTTGGGTTTATTTTGTAGGTCCTTTTCTTCTCTTGTGTTTCCCACTTAGAGAAGCTCCTTTAGCATTTGTTGTAGAGATGGTTTGGTGGTGCTGAATTCTCTTAGCTTTTGCTTGTCTGTAAAGCTTTTGATTTCTCCATCGAATATGAATGAGATCCTTGCCGGGTAGAGTAATCTTGGTTGTAGGTTCTTCCCTTTCATCACTTTAAGTATATCATGCCACTCCCTTCTGGCTTGTAGAGTTTCTGCTGAGAAATCAGCTGTTAACCTTATGGGAGTTCCCTTGTATCTTATTTGTTGTTTTTCCCTTGCTGCTTTCAATAATTTTTCTTTGTCTTTAATTTTTGCCAATTTGATTACTATGTGTCTCGGTGTGTTTCTCCTTGGGTTTATCCTGTATGGGACTCTCTGTGCTTCCTGGACTTGGGTGGCTATTTCCTTTCCCATGTTAGGGAAGTTTTTGACTAGAATCTCTTCAAATATTTTCTTGGTTCCTTTCTCTCTCTCTCTTCTCCTTCTGGGACCCCTATAAGGCGAATGTTGTTGCGTTTAATGTTGTCCCAGGAGTCTCTTAGGCTGTCTTCATTACTTTCCATTCTTTTTTTTCTTTATTCTGTTCTGCAGTAGTGAATTCCACCATTCTGTCTTCCAGGTCATTTATCCGTTCTTCTGCCTCAGTGATTCTGCTATTGATTCCTTCTAGTGTATTTTTCATTTCAGTTACTGTACTCTTCATCTCTGTTTGTTTGTTCTTTATTTCTTCTAGGTCTTTGTTAAACATTTCTTGCATCTTCTCGATCTTTGCCTCCATTCTTTTTCTGAGGTCCTGGATCATCTTCACTATCATTATTCTGAATTCTTTTTCTGGAAGGTTGCCTATCTCCACTTCATTTAGTTGTTTTTCTGCGGTTTTATTATCTTGTTCCTTCATCTGGTATATAGCCCTCTGCCTTTTCACCTTGTCTATCTTTCTGTGAATGTGGTTTTTGTTCCACAGGCTGCAGAATTTGAGTTCTTCTTTCTTCTGCTGTCTGCCCTCTGGTGGATGAGGCTAAGAGGCTTGTGCAAGTTTCCTCCTGAACCTAATTCTCAATTTCCCCGCCTGCCCACAAAAAAACACCCCTGTTTCCCAATCTCAGTTATTCCACCCTTCCAGCTCAGGCCCAACGGGGCATGTAGTCAACTCCTGCTCACCGTTCTGGATATTGCTGGATTTGGTGATTCCTCTTTCCTGCATTTAAGCTCAACTTACATTTAAAAAACCTGTCTTATAATTTTCTATCCAGAAGTAAGCAGAACCCTGACCCCATCTGTTTAGATGGTCATACTGACTAGAAGTCCTCAGGACTGGCCTTTCCAATGTGAGCCTGTAAAGGGAGCTACTTAAATTGCCTACAGTTAGCTCTTGATACCAGAGTGCTCCTAGGGCCTGTTCCATTCAGTGCAAGGCTACTATTAGGGCTCAAGAAAGCATGTAAAGACCACTTCCTATAAAATAACCATGAGTGTCATTACCTCTTGGCTTTAGGATAAGGACACTCACAGACTGATAAACTGCAGCTTGATATTCAAGATCTTTCCTATAACCTATCTTATCTCACATCCACCATGCCCTGAATGCAGCCAGAGCTACACAGGGTTGCCAAAATACATGTCATGACATCTCACTTCAAATTGTTTACATTACTTATAATGTCCTTCTTTCTTTTTTTTTAAAAAGCCCATGTATTATATAAGGACCAACTCAAATAGTACCTCATCTGTAAAGCCTTCTCGATGCCTGTCACATCTCCTGCTCTTGCCTTACTCTCCCTTCTGCCAATATATTTACTGATCAGCCACTTACAGTGCTGCTGGGTCTGTTCTATTGATTATTACTATGTTAGTCATAACCACAAAAGGAAACATATCAAAACTCAGACATGTTCGCCACTAAGCAACAGAATTAAGTTGTGCTTCCAATCAGAGGTGGTACATAGCACATCAAGGACCAGTCATGGTCATCTGGATAGCCTCATTGTGCCATACCTCCTATCCTCTATATTGGCCCAATCCACAGTCCCAAACTCCTGCTGTGAGGCCCATTCTGTAATTTCTCGTTGACTTTCCTAGCACCCCAGCCCTGCCCACCCCACCTGCAAAAACTGAGGCCTTCTCTCAAACTCCCAAGCTACTACATACTTGCAGCATTCTTCCCAATGCCCAACACTTGTCCTCACTGCCATGAATGGCTCATCTCCTAGAATCACAGCATAACTCTGTCAGACTCTGAACTCTTACCACCTAAGTTCTCTCTATACAATTTTTTTTTAAACATCTTTATTGGAGTATAATTGCTTTACAACGTCATGTTAGTTTCTGCTATATAACAAAGTGAATCAGCTATATGCATACATATATCCCCATATCCCCTCCCTCTTGCATCTCCCTCCCACTCTCCCTATCCCACCCCTCTAGGTGGTCACAAAGCACCGAGCTGATCTCCCTGTGCTATGCGGTTGCTTCCCACTAGCTATCTATTTTACATTTGGTAGTGTATATATGTCCATGCCAGTCTCTCACTTCGTCCCTGCTTACCCTTCCCCCTCCCCATGTCCTGAGTTCCATTCTCTACGTCTGCATCCTTATTCCTGTCCTCCCTCTAGGTTCATCAGAACCACATTTTTTCTAAATTTTTTAGATTCCATATATATGTGTTAGCATATGGTATTTGTTTTTCTCTTTCCGACTTACTTCACTCTGTATGACAGACTCTAGGTCCATCCACCTCATTACAAATAACTCCATTTCGTTTCTTTTTATGGCTGAGTAATATTCCATTGTATATATATGTGCCACATCTTCTTTATCCATTCATCCGATGATGGACACTTAGGTTGTTTCCATGTCCTGGCTATTGTAAATAGAGCTGCAATGAACATTTTGGTACATGACTCTTTTTGAATTAGGGTTTTCTCAGGGTATATGCCCAGTAGTGGGATTGCTGGGTCATATGGTAGTTCTATTTGTAGTTTTTTAAGGAA
>RJWK010038263.1:0-20887 GCA_004363435.1 Platanista minor
TGTGTGTGTGTGTGTGTGGTACGCGGGCCTCTCACTGTTGTGTCCTCTCCCGTTGCGGAACACCGGCTCCGGACGCGCAGGCTCAGCGGCCATGGCTCACGGGCCCAGCCGCTCCGCGGCATGTGGGATCTTCCCGGACCAGGGCACGAACCCGTGTCCCCTGCATCGGCAGGCGGACTCTCAACCACTGCGCCACCAGGGAAGCCCTGGAGGTAGATTTTTTTACCCTATTCACAGTGGTCTTTACTGAAAATAAATTCCAGAGAGAGACATAATTGTGCTGTACATTTTCTTCATCCTGCCTTTCAGCTACTTGGCCCCATTGGGAATGGCACCCCTAGACTCTCCTATTTCTTCTTGTCCTGTATATTCCTCCTTTTGCCTAAGAAGATCTCCTGTTGCTAAGGGAATTCCCACACCAAGCCCTCTCTGTGTTCACCCACCTTTGGGGCACAACAGTGAGCTGTGTGTCTTCTCCACAAGGACTCCTTCCGGCTGACATGGAGAGAGACAAGGATGGGTGAAAAAACATAGATGAGTATCAGGGCAGGTGGCACTGAAAGAATAGGAAGGGGAAGGGAAATGGGCAGAAGAGGCCCTGCCTGTGCTCCAGGGCTTCACTCAGAACTGGAGAGAACAGAGCTTCTCTTTGACATTCAGAAGGACTGCGTTTCAACCCAGGGAGGGGCCTCTCAGTAAAATTCTTTCCAGGCTAGAGCTAAGGATAAGTTTAGGAAACTTCTAAGAGACAGGATTTACAATGGGGTTCATGATGACAGGAAGCAGCGAATGATGACATTAGGGATATTCTTAGGAGAAACTAACATTCATTGAGTGTCTACAAAGTAACAGGTACTGTATTAGGTACTTCCATAGACCATCAGTATGGGTTAAGCAAGTAGTTAAGGGCAGAAGGGGGTCAGGGAAGGATAAAGGTGAGCTGCCTGATTGGAGTTGGAGTAAGACTGCTGCAAGAGACTAACTGACATGGTTAGACACACACTGAACCTCCCTGGCTTGGTTGCTGCCTCTACCTCTGAAGCTAGGCCTGCAGAAAACTCACCTTGACCAGAACTGGTTTGATGAGTGTGTCACTCAGGCCTTTTTTTGGAACAAACCCCTTCTGGTCCCCACAGAGTTCATTGCTGTCCAGAATCTTAGTGCTGATAGTGAAGTTTACATGACCTGAGAAGAAAGAGGGCAAAAGGAAGACATCAGCCCTATTGGCAGAGGTACCAATGGGTCTCTTCCCCTCTAGACTAGTGTTTCTTAAACTTAATGGCAAAACTTAACAGCATACAAATCTCCTGCGGCTCTTGTCTGTTACAATACAAACTCTATTTCAGTAGATCTGGGGTGGGGCCCACATTCTGCGGTAGGTGGCCTTTAAGGGACCCCAGTGATCCCTGCCTCCTGATATTTACACTGTTGTGTAATCCCCCCTCCTTGCCTGTGGGCTGGATTTAGGGATTCGTTTCTAATGGAGAGGATAGGGCAGAAGCAAGGAGATGTCACAGCTGAGCAGACACTGTTATAAAAAAGACTGCAGCTTCTGTCTCAGGTGCACTCTTCCTCTCAAGCCACGAACACTGGAGGAAGCCAGCTGTCATGTCATGAGGCAGCCCAGTGGGGAGATTCATGTGATGGGAAACTGAAGGAGGCCACTAGCCAACACCTGAGGCCAAGAACTGCAGCCTTCAGTCTAACAGTCCATGAGGATCAAAGGCTTTGGAATAAGCTTGGACGTGGGTTCTCTCCTGGGCAAGTCTTTGGATGAGAACACAGCCCTGGCTGGACTTCACGAGAGACCTTGGGCAAGAGGCACCCAGCTAAACTGCACAAATTACTGACCCACAGAAACTGCGTGATAATAAATGTTTGTTCTTTTAAGCTGCTAAATTTTAGGGTAATTTGTTAAGCAGCAGGAGATAACTAATACACCCAAAGACTGTACTTTGAGTTGCAAGGACTTAATCCAAGAGCAAATGACATCTCATAGGATTATTGTGATGATTAAATGAGTTAATGTAAAACAGTTAGGACAGTGCCTGGCCCATAGTAAGTATTTGACTAGTAACATATCTCTTGTCCTGGCGTAAATATTAAAATCTCCCTCTTTCACTCTCAAAATAGTCCAGTGTGGATAATGTTTTGGTCATCTACCAAAGAATATTCGTTTATTTTTTTATAACATAGACTTAGGAGGGAGAAAAATAGAGGCAAATACAAAGAAAAGGAAAGAGAAAACAAAGCAAATAAAGTAGAGGAAAGGGTAGAGTTCTCATTCTCTGTGCTTTCCATGCCCATCTGCCACTTCCTTCTCTTACCCAGTTTGACAGCTGTGATACTCCAGTGATAGGATTTTGATTCATCAGCACAGAGACAGCTGGAGGCCTGAGAGTCTGTCCCTGGTTCCACCTGGTACTCTTCTGATTTAGCCAGGTTAGTCTGAACCTGAAGAGGATATTTGAGTGATAAAGGGTCAGAGAAAAGGAGACAATACACAGAGGTTTAGGAAAATACGGGCGCACAGACATCGACATCTCATTTCTTTCTCAGGGAAAATTGGTATGCTTCCAGTTTAGGGACTGACACCTGCTTCTTGCATCCCCCAGCTCTTACCCTGATGCACTCCTTCAGATAATTGAAGATGGTAGCAGTAAGACGAAAGGATTCTCCGCGAACTACCGAGTAAGGGAGAGTCAGATCAACAAAGAATGGCTTGAAGGCAGTCAGTCCAACAGTGGGTGAAAGACCAAAGCCTCTGGACCGGGAAGTGCAAAAAGTCATGGCCTTCCATGTGGTGATGGTATCAGGAACTGTGACGTGGACAGACTCCTTCCCTGAGTTACTGTGAGAATACAAGAACCCAGGTGAAGCAGACAGCAGGAGAAAGGCATTTGGGAATTAAGCTACAAATTTGTCTGCAGAAGTGAATATTTCGCTGCTGTTGTGCGTGGGGGAAAAAGCAAAAAGGCAACCGAAATGATGGCCCACATGAATCTCAGAGTGTGAATCTTCGAGTGAGGATGTACAAGCATGGGAGAAGGAGGTGGGGCGGCGGGGGGAGCCTGAGGATGTGAGGAGGGGGAGTATGTGTGGGCGGGCATCTGTGTGCAAACATATCTGTAAGAGAGCCCAGTGCCCTCTGAATCGGTGAGAATATGCCTTCTTAGGGTTTGTCAAAACGAGCTGGTAAGCAGTGAGCAAGAACCAAACTAATATCAAGATGTGCCTTTCCGTTTGTGTGACCCTGTAGTGAGAATGCACTGTCTGCACTGTGCACATGTGAAGACGTGTGAATTTGTTTTGAGTGATTGTGTGTAACTGTTTAAGAATCCAGGGAAAGAAACATGTTCTCATATCCCCATTAAACCTTCTTGGCTTGAGACTTAGGTCCATTAGAAATTATCTGAGTCAGTTCTCTGCTGAATCTACACTGTATATATAATTTTGTTATACCCTTTAGGCATCACTTACCCAACAGGAAACAGATCCCAGAGCCAAGTCTCCGGGAAGTACTGGCGAACCTGAGATTCCTCTGGCTGAATTGATGAAGATTTCCTGAAAGCCACTGGACGATGTTCATAGGCTTCGAAGGAGACCAAGAACAAGGGAAAAAGCAGAAGACTTATGTCATGTGATAAACTGAGGTGGAGAGAAAACCAGCAAGAAATTCAGAGGGAAGCAGAGAACATCCAGTCTGAGATGAAGACAACTAGTGAGCCTGCGCTCTAGAGCCCGAGAGCCACAAATACTGAGCCCTCGTGCCACAACTAATGGAGCCTGCACGCCTAGAGCCCGTGCTCCGCAACAAGAGAAGCCACCTCAACGAAGAGTAGCCTCCGCTCGCCACAAATAGAGAAAGCCCATGAGCAGCAATGAAGACCCAACGCAGCCAAAAATAAAAAGATAAATAAATTAATTAGTTTTAAAGAGAGAGAGAGAGAGATGAGGAGGAAGGACCACTGAGGAACTGACTGGTCATGAGGCTATCAGGGGAAATGACAGACACGGACGTGTGGCCAGGGAATGAGTAGATAAGGGCTTCAGGCTTCAAAAGCCCTCCCCAGAGAAAGAGAGAGAGTGAGATCCTAGGGAAACTGCCTTCATCTATAACCCACAATCCATTATCATTCTGGCTACTGGCTCAGTGCAAGAATAGGAGGCAGAAAGGGAGCTTTCAGAGTTCCATGATGCTAAATATCTCAGTGAATCTGCAAGCCACAGAGGCAGCTTACCTTCCGTTCCAGTGATGCGTTCCGAAGTTCGGTAACTGCAATCTATTGGCTTCTTGATTTTGGCGTTGGACAGTATTTTCAGGCCCACATCCTGATAGGTACCAAAGGGACCAGAGAATGAAGAGTTAAGGGGGTTCTCTCCCTTCCTACAAGGGCCACTGCCTAGAAATTTCACCCTCAAAGGGTTAAACCAACACATTCTTTGCCTATTAATTGTGAGCCCAATACTCAGCCACCAAGATTGGTTCACTTCTATTCCAGCTAGTGCGAAAGTTTTTCAATTAAACTTATTTCATTCTGTTTATATATAGAGAGAGAGATAGATAGATGTATTATGCATATGTATATACACACATATACATACGTTTTTGCAAAATGATCACCACAACAAGTCTAGTTAACATCCATTACCACATACAATTATAAAAAATTTTTTTCTTGTGATGAGGACTTTTAAGATCTATTCTCTAGCAACTTTCAAATATGCTATACAGTATCACTAACTATAGTCACTATGCTGTACATTACATTCCCAAGACTTATGCATTTTATAATTGGAAGTTTGTACCTTTTGACTACCTTCACCCATTTTACCCCCCTCCACCTCCCACCTCTAGCAACTACCAATCTATTCTCTGTATCTCTGAGCTTGTTTCGTTGCTGTTGTTGTTAGATTGCACATATAAGTGAGATCATACAATATTTGTCTTTCTCTGTCTGACTTATTTCACTTAGTGTAATGCCCTCAAGGTCCATCCAGGTTGTTGCAAATGGCAAGATTTCATTATTTTTTTGGCTGAATAGTAGTGTTCCACTTATTTCATCGTTCAATATGTTTAATACTTCTTCCAAATAGTAGTAACTGTATCCTTATTATTTGATTTGGACTGAACTTTCTAAGGGCAGAGACTGTATCAGCTCAATCAATTCAACAAAAATATATTGAGCATTATGAAGGATCAGGCATTACAGAGAATAAAAAGATGAACAAGACCCACTTCCTGACCTCGGAGACCTCCTGGTCAGGTGTGGGCCAAAGCATCCCAAACTTCTGTGGATAATATAGGTGCAGTAGCTTTCATAATAGAGACTTCTGGTCTACCTTCCTTCATTTTCCTTCTTGGCTGATCCCATGGAAGTCAATGTTTGGAGACCCCAGAGAGAGGACTAGTGTATAGCCTCAGACAGTAGGTGACTTCTACAAGCATGAGGACCAAGTGAGGCTGCCTTACCGGCAGGAGTTTCTTTCAAGATTTTGCCCCTGCCAGTGCCCATATGACTCTGTCCGCTTTATTAGATGTGGAATTTCCTTTCCCCTGCCCCCACCACAATTGTTCCTATAAGAACAAAATGGGTAAGAACATTTACCTTGAAAAAATAGAAAAGATCTATGCTTTCAGAGAACCAAGGCCTCCATATGTAAGAATGCCTGCCCCAACGCTCCTCGGACACTGCACCAATGCGGGGCTGAGAAAACTCCCATGGGCCAGACCCTGGACACTCATCATATTCAGCCACCTGATAGGGGTAGTTACCGTACCAGAATGGGAACATACTATAGACCTGAGAAAAGACAGAAAAGGAAATAAATTTTTTTTTCTTAAGAAAATAAAATATCGACATAGTGAAATCAGTTGAGAAACTTCTCTCAGATTCTGATTCTGGTGGCGCAGTTTACTGCTCTTGTATAATTTCTCCTCATTATTCCAGAATTTCTTCCATCATAACCCCTTCCTCTAGTTCATCTTTTTTCATAATCTGTCACCCTAATCTCCTATTTCATCTTTCCTGATACTGATCGCTGTGACCGTATTAGCCGTGTCCTTCTCATATCATCATTTCTTTCTCTCTCTTTTTTTTTTTTCTTTTGGCCATGCCGCATGGCTTGTGGGATCTTAGTTCCCTGGCCAGGGGTTGAACCTGGGCCCACGGCAGTGAAAGCACAGAGTCCTAACCACTGGACTGCCAGGGAAGTCCCCATATCATCATTTCTACCTTCATTTCCACACCAGCTTTGCTACCACCTTGTGGAGATGCAATTTCCCTGAGACTCTCTTTCCCACTGCCTGGAATCCATCTCTTAATTCTGATGCAGTCAGTCTGTCTTCTCTGTTGACTCCCTCTTGCCACCACATCAGCAGACCACTCACAGAGCTGTTGCTCAGCTCGCTCTCTGGTCTAAGGAGCAAGACACTCTCATCCACGGCCCGGATCGCACACAGGGACTGGGGAGCTGCCTTCAGCTGCAGGTCCACATCTGCTCCTGGAAGCTGCTGGGAAGGTGAGAAGCCAAGGGAAACCTGGGGAAGAGAAAAGGATAAAGTGGGGATCAGGTCAGCCTGGAGAGGAGGAGAAACAGTCATCACCCATATGTCCTAAGTATGGTCCCCAGCTCACTCCTTCATTTTTATACTGATTTTTCTTTGTAAAGTATTGCCCTTTAGAAACAGTGTCTTGTAATACAACTGGAAAAACTAAGCAGCACGGTAGAATAATGTAGAAAGTTTCAAAGACAGAAAGTAGAAAGAAAGAGAATTTGTGGAATAGCTATACAGAACATGTGACTTCCCAGCATGACCTTTTAAAAGAAGCGGGAGAGCGGGAGAGTTCAACAGACCATGCAAAAGATAGAGAACATGATATCCAGCTTCAGTATTAACTCCTTCTTTCCCCGCCCCTGCCTTATCTCCAACCCCAGCATACACAGGCTCTCTCTCTAGGTCCAGACATTTCCTTCACCCTCTTCAACTGCCATTTTACCTGATTGTCAAAGCACATCTCCACTGAGAACTGAATTTTGTCTGCTATAACACCTCCACCGGGAAAAATGGCATACATCACCAGGGAAGGATCTGGGGCTAGTCTGGAGTTGAAGGTCAATGAGAGAGAGAAGGAGCCTTGCAGTCCTGAAAGGGAAGAGGGGATATTCAGGAATGGGAATACACACTCACCTACCAATGACATCCAACCCTGTGTTTGCATTTCTTCCTGAGCCAGCTGCAGGCCTCATGGTACAGGTTGCTTCACACTATCCTATTCTTCTGTGGTTACTGTTATGGTCTGTTCTCATTGCTCTCACCCTTGCTTCTAGTATAAGAACTATTTCTTGGAAATTTAAAGTTTAAGTATTCCAAGAGATGCATGAACACTCACCTTTCTTCTTAGACTTCAGGTGTTTCTGCCCCTCCATCTCCAAATTCCCTTTCCCTATTAACTAAGGAAGAGAAAAAGAAGTCATCAACAACATAGAAGTTAGAGGAGTTTATCCTTGGCCCAATCCCTGCATCTCTCTGTAAGGAGAGGCTCCTTTCGTAGTTCTGGAGCCCAGGTCAGTACTTCATGGAGCATCCTTCAGTTTGTCAAATGTTGGATGGTACCAAGAGCCCTGATGACTTCCTCCAGTTGGAGGTCTGCGAGAACCACGGGGTGGGTGAGAGGAGACAAAGGCCACCACTGCCACGGAGCCAGTGAGAATAGATAGCTGACACCATTTCTTGAAGATCTCTAAGTTTTGTTCTTTTATAACCCTTGTAACATAAAGTCTACTAAAATGCATTCTTACAACCTTTTATTTAAAAAAAATTTTTTTATTGAAGTGTAGTTGATTTACTATGTCGTGCCAATCTCTGCTGTGCAGCAAAGTGACTCAGTTATACACATACAGACATTCTTTTTTTATATTCTTTTCCATTACGGTTCATCGCAGGAGATTAGATATAGTTCCCTGTGCTCTACAGTAGGACCTTGTTGTTTATCCATTCTAAATGTTATAGTTTGCATCTACCAACCCCAAACTCCCAGTCCATCCCTCTCCCTTCCGCCTCCCCTTGGCAACCACAAGTCTCATCTCTATGTCTGTGAGTCTGTTTCTGTTTCTTACAACCTTTTAAAAAGTATCACTCAACTGAAAATTTAGTGGAGAGTAAAGGGGTTGGGGATAAATTAGGAGTTTGGGACTAACATATACACACTACTATATATAAAATAAATAACCAACAAGGACATATTGCATAGCCCAGAGAACTATAAATATTTTGTAATAACCTATAAGGGAAAAGAATCTGAAAAAGAATTTATATATATACAAATTATATATATATATATATATATATGTTATATATATATATATATATATATATAACTGAATCACTTTGCTGTACACCTGAAACTAACGCAACACTGTAAATCAACTATACATCAATAAAAATTTTTTTTAAAAAATTCAGCGGAAATGAGTATACCTTGAAATTGCCTTGAATCCTTCTGACATTTGACTCTCTGGAAGAGAAATCTCTTTTTAACTCTCCCTTCCTCTTCACTCTCCCTTGAAACTGAATTCACTGAGATGGTTTCTAAGCAGGTAGGCATCTCAGTCTCCAGTCAAGGGCTCTATGGCCAGTTTCTCAGATTATCTTCCACACTGATCAGCCCCAACTCCACTTTTCTCCTAGGCCTGGCCACACTTCTGTCCCGAAGAGAGTACATGTATTATCACTCTGCCTTATTATTTTCCACCTACCTCTCCTCATTCTGTTATTTAGGATGATTGTTTTAACTTGATGAAGACACTGGAATGATTCAGGGGGAGAAATTCTCTCAGAGACGTTAAGGAGATGATAAGGGAATAAAGAGACTCTGGACCACCAAACCCAAGGTTCCCATGAGTCTAAGTTCCTCACGATCATCAAGATGACCAGTAAAACTGCTTGCCTTTATATTTCTTTCAGTCTACAAGTTGTGACTTTATTTCCCCAGCAGAACTGCTATCATTGTTAATTTTTAACCCTATGTCATCTATTTAAAAATACTGACCAATGAAACAAAGAATGAAATTTATTCTGAGTCGCCATCCCCTCCCCATCCTCCCTCCTACCCATCCACCCGGCTCCCTTTCAGCCCTGGTCAGCAACATTGTCTCATTTATTCCTAGTTTTATTTCCCCACACAATTTCCTTGGACTGCTGTTCAAAATCTCTTTATTCCCCATTTCCCCCCATCTTTTATACCTATATAAACACAGTGGCCACTACTGGAGCCCGTGAAATGTAACTAGTCCAAACTCCTTTAAATATAAAATACATACTTTGAGTTTCAAAGATTTGCAATGCAGCTGAAACACAGAATGTAAAATATCTATTAATAATTTTTTATGTTGACTTCATGTGGAAATGATCATATGTTGGATATACTAGGTTAGACAAAATATATTTTAAAAGTTAGTTTCCTCTGTTCTTTTAATTTTTTTAATGTGGCTTCTAAAAATTTAGAAATTACCTACATGGCTTGCATTATATCTCTATCCAGACTGTCTGTTCACCCCGTCTAGCTCACTGTCTTTATTCCCTTTCCTTCCCAACACACTCTCACCCATCCCCATTCCCCAGTCTCACATAGTAGGAGAAGATGACTTCCTGGTCAGGTTCCACATCAGCTGGATTGATATAATAATCCACCAGCACTTCCTGGGGCCGGCCACATTCCAAGATGCCATTTGGCCGCCGGAGGCCAAGGAAGCTGTGAGTTGTGTTGTAGAAGGGCTGCAGGTACATGTAGGCATTGTGGTAGTAAAGAGGCACTTTTTCTGGATCAGATACAATTTCTTCTAATTGGAACCTGCCCTGAGAAAGAGAGAGAGAGAGAAAAAAAGGCCTTAAAATTCATTTACCCAAACCGTATTGACCCCATGAACTTGTTACGATTCTCAAATCTGTACTGCCTAAGAGTGGCATGTAGATATTTCACTAGAGGTTCAACCAAGAATATTTGAGGAGTCCATAATAGTGGTTATATGCAGCAGCATGTTGGTACAAAGGGGAGTAAAATAAGGGCTGAATTATAGTTGTCAGGAAGTAGGAAATTGTGGATGATATACCTTCACAGACTGAAGCAGGGAAGAGATAACTATGACTTAAGAAATTAAAGGATATATCTCAGAGGTAAGAAAACTAGGTATAGAGGATAATAATCATTTCTAAGTGGAGTGATTAAATGACGCCCAGAGTACAGAAATATGTAAACTAGCCACAGCAGAAATAATATGTATTTGCTTAAGTAGTGTAGCTGGATGATTGCATTAAAGGCTTCAATTCTTCATCCCTCCCCATAGCAACACCCTTTTTTATAGTTTTTTTCTTAATTTTATTTATTTTATTTGGTTGCACCAGGTCTTAGTTGGGGCAAGCAGGCTCCTTAGTTGCGGCTTGCCAGACCCTTTAGTTGAGGCACACGTGCTCCTTAGTTGTGGCCGGCGGGCTCCTTAGTTGTGGCATTCGAACTCTTAGTTGAAGCATGCATGTGGGATCTAATTCCATGACCAGGGATCAAACGCAGGCTCCCTGCATTGGGAGCGCAGAGTATGAACCGCTGCACCACCAGGGAAGTCCACTTTACCAAGTCTGCCCTTTTAGTCTAACTGTGGACCTACCATGGGACTTGTTTTGGGGAATGGGTGTTAGCATACGCAAGATAAGTAGAGGCTTAGAAAAGCCCTTGCACGTCTGCTTTTGCTCTTGCATCTCTTCACTGCCATGGGAATATACCTGGGTTAGCTCGGTGGATCGTGAGACATGTGGAGCGGCAACCTACAGTCAGCTGACCCACAGACATAAGGAAGTCCACCAAGATCGGTAGAGTTGCCCTTCTGTCTACCCAGCTACAGAAGCAATAAACGCTTCCTGTAGTTGTTCTGTAGTTGTCTGCTAAGCAGTAGTGTGTGGCAATTGATAACCAATACAAGTAACCTTCCCTATAAGTTATGCAGAACCTAGAATTCTCTTCTTTGTTATTTTAATGAGTAACAGAAAGAGGGAAAAGGGGAATAAGAGGAAGAAGATGACTCTGAACCACTTTTTCCTCCCTAATCTGATTTCAAATAAAGGATCAGATAGAGATGGAGTTAAGTTATAAAATGAATTAGTAGAAATGCAATTTTTATCTGAAGGTCATTTATTTGATTGGTATTAAAAATGGGATCTAAGAGAAGCTTTTTGTCAGCTGAAGGGCAGGACTGGTGAATGGGGGAGATAGAACTCCCCAGGGGTGGTGGGTGGTGGTGTCGTAGGGGGAAAGGGAAAATTTTGACGTTTTCCTTCAGGGAGGCCTTCCTTCCTGTAGAGCTGGACCTACCAGTGCTTACCTCCAGAGAAATGCCTTTCCTGTCCCAATCAACCGTGTCCAGCTTGAAGGGAGCAAGACCTTCGTTGTCAGTAGTTAGGGTCTGCTTCATGGTTCCCTTTTCGCCACGAATCACCAGAAACACTGAATGATGCTTGAGGGGGGAGTCATCATGGCCCCTAACTCTCATCTGAAGGGTGAAGGTCATTAGGGCATTAGAATCAGGTTTAGTGTAAATTTGAAACTGTAAGAATACATTTCAGGAAAGAGTTCAGAGAAAGGTAAATGTGATTCAGGGGTTGGAAAGTAGGATCTATGAGGAACTGAGAAACTCACAGAAGTAGCTTGGCCTGGATCAATAGATTTGCCCCATGGGTTATGAAGCGCCAGGGCCCTTCATCTGCATACACCCCTGCCAAGGCTCTGTACATTTTTTTGCTTTCATTTTCCTACAGAGAGACCCCTTCCACTCCTAAATTGTATAATCCTTAGGCTCTAAGAAAGTCCGGATCTACTCTTGGTCTAGAGAAAAGATGACTAAGGAATAAATGGATCTAAATATGTACAACATTCTTGTGTTCAGCAGTTGTTTGGGAAGTGAAGAAAGCTAAGCTGGAGAGAGGGGTAGATTGCTAGGAGTCAGCAAGGAAACACTACCAATTTTTAAATCTCTAAAAACAATGCTTAAGGAGCTATAAATGGCCCTCTGTCACAGGAAGCTTGATATTAACCTTGCACAGATGCAGAAGCTCAGACTAGATGATCTCTCCAGATAACTTGCAGCTCTAAAATTCAAAGATTTAAACATGAGAATGTGAACCCCTGGCATTAGGAAGGGCACTGAAGTCACACTAATATTCAAGGCACATCTCATATGAGATTAAGGACACACAGTGCCAGGAGTTAAGCACATACTCGAGAGGCAGGCTGCCAGGCTTTGATCATAGTTAACACTTACGAGCTTATGACCTTGGGAAAATCACTTAACCTCTCTGTGCCTCAGCCTCCTTATTTTTAAGTGGGGCCAATAACAGTGCCTAACTCAGGATTGTTGTAAAGATTAAACAAGTGGATACACATAAAGTACTTCCAACAATGTTAAGTTAGCTATTATTATATGTGTACAGGAAAGGAGGAGACAGTGGATGGTTAAGCAATTTTTTGTCTGTGCAGAGACAAGTTTTAACATACCTTTCCACTGAAGGGGAAATTAGGGTAATAATGATAATTGGTGTCTTCAAAGGTGATTGATCCCTCTTGGGGAGAAATGTAGATATCCCGAGTGGTATTGGCCTCCACTCCTGCAGAGGGAAACCAGATGTATGAGGATCTGAAAACCTGATATCCTTACCTTCATGTTTAACATAAAATCCCTGAAAGGATGGTGCCACTGGAAGTAGGAAGCTGAATATATTTCTGGCCAAAGATCCAAACCAACTCCTCCTCCCCAAACTTTTGGAGAAACAGGGAGTGGATGGCAGAGGGAATCTGACATTTCCCTTTGACTGTGAACTAGGAACAGAGTCCCTTCCAAACAGCGATGAGGGTGGGTCTTTTTTTCTTTTTTTTTTTCCTGCGGTACGCGGGCCTCTCACTGCTGTGGCCTCTCCCGTTGCGGAGCACAGGCTCCGGACGCGCAGGCTCAGCGGCCATGGCTCACGGGCCCAGCCGCTCTGCTGCATGTGGGATCCTCCCGGACCGGGGCACGAACCCGCGTCCCCTGCGTCGGCAGGCGGACTCTCAACCACTGCGCCACCAGGGAAGCCCCGAGGGTGGGTGGGTCTTGAGTCCTCTGAGTAGGTCTGTCTCTGGGGCACAGCTCTTTTCCTTTCTCTTTTCTTAATGAACCAAGGAGCATCTCACTTACCTGTCCCTTCCTCCACCATAGTAGCCACGATATTGATGTCCTGTCTGTAAGAATACCCAGTGAGGATGAAAGTAGACATGGCCACAGAAGCTGAGATGCATCCTGCTTTGTCAGTCTAGTGACACAATCAGAGAGAGAGAGAGGGAGAGAGAGGGTGAATAACCTAATCTTTACTTCCATTTCATGATGTCCTGTAGAAGAAAATAATTTCTCATCTCTATACTTTCATTTCTCCATTTTTAAGGTAGAAACCCCATCCCATAACATGAAGTATACACCCACACATATATAATCATAAAGCAACTTGGAAGTTCCAAGATATGAGGAGAAAAGAACCCACTTCAGAACAGAAAAATTTTATCTCCCAAAGGTTTAGGTTAATTTCTTGATTCCAAGGCAGATTCTAAAAGGCTTTATCTTCTGTGGGGATAAAAAAGACTGCCTTGTTCTTTGGAACTGGGATAATAACCATGTGAAATGCTCTCTACTTTGGGCTTTTGTTTGTTTGTTTGTTTTTAACCACATTTCTTTATTGGTGCTTACTTACTTACTCTTTTTTTTTTTTTTTTTTTGCGGTACGCGGGCCTCTCACTGTTGTGGCCTCTCACTGTTGTGGCCCGGTACGCGGGCCTCTCACTGCTGTGGCCTCTCCCGTTGCGGAGCACAGGCTCTGGATGCGCAGGCTCAGCGGCCATGGCTCACGGGCCCAGCCGCTCCGCGGCATGTGGGATCTTCCCGGACCGGGGCACGAACCAGCGTCCCCCCTGCATCGGCAGGTGGACTCTCAACCACTGCGCCACCAGGGAAGCCCTCTTACTTACTCTTTAGGACATAGGAATTAAGGTTCCTTTTCTACATCCCATTTACTCACCTTTCCAGAGATATTCTTGCATCTGTCAGATAGGTGTTCCCCTTCTGGCTCTCGAAACAAGTAAGTATCTGCCTTTTGACACACTGATGCATTCACTGTCCCTAGCACGGGTTTTCCGTAGGTGTACCTAATCCAGAAAAGCATGAGAGTCAGAGTTGGGCAATTCTACTTACGATCCAACCCTCCTCCCCCAAACACCACTTTTCCTTCTCTCTCACATTCCCACCTCTGGAAGTATTCTGACAGTCCTAGCCTTCTCCAGCTCTCATTCACATCCCTGCTTTGCTCAAAGCCTTAGAGTATTGCCATTTCACAATAAATACAATCCAAAGGACAACAACAGTGTCTTTCTTTTTCCTTACTCCTATTTCCCCATGGGATTCAATACTGTGCTCTGTACAAAGGAGACACTAAATCAATAATGCTGGCTGAGAGAGCAGTGGAAGGTAAGGACAGAAGCACAATTAGACCATGTGTTCTTGCAGAACTCGTGACTCTGGACTACATAAAGCATCCCAAGGTGTAGCTGCTATACCTCCACAATCCCTCTTTCCATAACACTCCCTCACAACCTCTCTCAATATAGCTTTAATCCTCACTGGATCCAGAGCTTTATTCTTACCTACAGCAAATTTTCACTAAGAAAGAGTCTTCTACCATTGATAACTGTTTGGGTTCCACCACTTCCAACTTAAACTTAGGCAGCACTGGAGAGAGATGGAAAACAAAGAGGAAGAAGGTTTTACCCTACAGGTAGTGGTCAAAAAGAGGTCGTTTAAAGTAGAGGGGTATAAAGCAGTGATAATTAATTAGCTAATTAGATTAACAGGGCCTTATTAAGGTAAAATGCTCCTGAAGTTATTAGCTGGTTTAGCACTAAAATGAATAAATAATCCCTCTGGGTTTTTTTGTTTTGTTTTTAGGTAAGAAGTGGATTTATTTAGAGAGAAACACACTCCACAGATAGAGTGTAGGCCATCTCAGAAGGCGAGAGACCCAAGAATATGGGGCAGTTAGTTTTTATGGGCTGGGTAATTTCATAGGCTAATGAGTGGGAGGATTATTCCAACTATTTTGGGGATGGGGCAGAGATTTCCAGGAATTGGGCCACTGTCCACTTTTTGATCTTTGATGGTCGGCCTGGGAACTGTCATGGCTCTGGTGGGTGTGCCACTTAGCTTATGCTAACGTATTACAATGAGCGTATAATGAGGCTCAAGGCCCACTGGAAGTCAAATCTTCTGCCATCTTGGA
Organism: Platanista minor; assembly: GCA_004363435.1. Classification (NCBI taxonomy): domain Eukaryota; kingdom Metazoa; phylum Chordata; class Mammalia; order Artiodactyla; family Platanistidae; genus Platanista; species Platanista minor. The sequence continues at coordinate 15,347 of RJWK010038263.1, forward strand.
CCTAGTTCCATAGTAGATTTTACTTGACCTTTGCTGATTTTGACACAAGATTAGGTCCAACACTTTGACCTACTAATTCTCCCACCTACCATATTCTTCCACAGTGAAGGTGCCAAAGGTCTTGCCCTCTGCCACGGACACACTGTAGGTGCCCAGTGTCGTCTCTGGTGCCAGTTGAAAGGACAGGTCTACAATGCCTTCCTTGGGCACCACGTTCAGCCACTGTGCAATCCTATTGTTGTTTGGATCCTGTGTCCATTGAAAAGAAATCCCATGATTTGCCTGCCTCTTTGATTCCCACCCTGCACTGCAGAAAGCAGGTAAAGAAGCAAAAAGAACCTAAAGAATCCCACCCATTGCTCGTGACCCCCATGGTCTGTGTCCAGAAAGAAAAGAACCCTTGTGGATTCAAACAAGTAGACTGAGTCCTTTAAAATGTTATCATGTTTCAGAAAGTGGGCTTTAGGATGCCCTTTACAAAGAGTGATTATTTTTGGTCCCTTAAGTGGGGCAATGCTGAGGGGACAGATTGTAAGACACCTGAATGATAGGTAATTTGACAGAAAAATGGAGGGGAAGCTGTGAGGAATTTCTCCTTCTTAATACTTCTCACAAGTATTCTTGTCATGTTCAATGGTTGAGTGTCTGTGATAATAGCCACCCCAAAGACTAAGAGTACAGAACAAACCCTCATTGGATTGATACAGTGCAGAGAAGGTTCAGGCATCAGAGTAGGAATACTATAGAGGTTGGTGTCCTTATTTACAGAGGTTTAACACTGAGAGGGGCAGGGTGGGCAGAGGCAAGAGAACAGGCACAGCTTAGGCAGGATTGCAGGTACTTTGTGCTGGTGCAGAGTCTCAGGCTCTGGGCCAAGATCTCAGAGTCGTTGCTGACTTCAAGCTTTAGCACCAACCACCTTCTCCACAACCGACAGAAAAGAAAAAGAAACTTCTACTTACTTGCAGTTCCACAATGGAGTACTGAAAAGGAAAACCAGATAATATGGGTTAAAGAAGAACTATCAATAAGGATAGGCTTGCTGAAAGCAAAAAGTTCACGAAGGCCTCTCTCTTTCTCTGTTGCCCACTCCTTCCTTTCTAAATGTCTCTTTTGTGCCCTGGTAAGAGTAACAGTGGGGCCAAGGCTTATGGGCTAGGGGAGGAGAAAGAAGAGCTTTCCTAAAGGGATTGCCAGTCTCCAAAAAATTTGAAGAAATGGAACTTTAGACCCTCAACATCCATCAGTGCTCTGTGACTGAGCTCTTCCACAACATCCTCTGAGAGAAAATATTAGTATCTGGAGGCTCCACCATGTTTAAACCTCTTCTTGGTAGCTGACATTCTCCTGGCCTCCTCCTCCACTTTCTGAATGCCAGTGGGCAGGAACCTTTCAAGCATTGCAAAATAATTTCTTTAAAAAAAATGTTTAAAAGAGCTCCATCAAAGGATCATGTACCATTTCCTCAAGCAAATGGATATGAAAACCACTACATTTAATTGGAGAATGAGTCATTGTGCTAGTTGTCAAAGTGTCACCCCAAAATTACTTGCTAATTTCAAAAAAAGGACACACCTTATCATTGGAGAAATTAGGCTGTCATCACCTTAACAAAGTAATCAAACTCACCGTCACTAATAACGGGACAACCTGACATTATGTGCCTCCAGAGATGTATTTGAGGTTCACGGCAGTACCTATTTTTCTTTCACCAAATATTTTTACCGAAAATTTAGCTTAAACCTAATTAAGACTTCAGAGCTACTTCCAGAAGATGAAGGAACAAGTTATATTACACAGTAAGGAAATAATCAGGCAAATCAAGAATATCAAATATTCCATAAGACAACTAGCCTTCCTCAGAAGTCAATATCATATTCCAGAATGCAGACATTCTATAAGTCATCTAGCCTGATCTCTCTCTCACTCTCTCTCTCAAAAAAAAGTCAATCTAATAAGAAAATAAGGGGGATTTATTTAGATTAAGAGAAATTCTTAAAATGTAACAATCAAATGTAATGCATGAATTTGATCAGATCATAGTTTGGAAAAAGAAACTCAGTTATCTGGAAAAATTAGAACTGAACATTAAATGATATTAAATAATTATTGTTAATTTTCTAAGATGTTATAATAATATGATGATTATTTAAGATACACTTTTAAAAGATGCAGGCACCTAAATAAATAAAGCAAATATTAACAGACATAACAGGAGTAATTGACAGTAACACAATAACAGTAGGGGACTTTAACACCCTATGTACATCAATGGACAGGTCATCCGGAAAGAAACTCAGTAGGGAAACACTGGCTTTAAATGACTTATTAGACCAAATGAGCATATATATGTTCATATATATATGAACATATATATAGATATATTTATATATATAATATAATATAGAACATTCTATCCAAAAGCAGCCAAATGCACATTCTTTTCAAGTGCACATTGAACATTATAGCATGATAGACACATGACAGGCCACAAAAAGAATCTAATAAATTTAAGAAAACTGAAATCATATCAAGTATCTTTTTCAACCATGACACTATGAGACTAAAAATCAACTACAGGATAAAAACAGCAAAAAACATAAACCCATAGAGGCTAACCAACATGTTATTAGACAATCAATGGATCACTGAAAAAAATTTTTTAAAAAAATACTTGGAGACAACAAAAACAAAAACACAATGATACAAAATCTATGGGATGCAGCAAAAGCAATTATAAGAGGGAAGTTTATAGTAATACAAGCCTACCTCAGGAAATAAAAAAAATCTCAAAAAACCCCCACAACCTAACCTTACATCTAAAGGAACTAGAAAAGAAGAACAAACAGAACCCAAAGTTAGTGGAAGGAAATTATAAAGATCAGAGCAGAAATAAATGAAATAGAGGCAAAAAAAAAAAAAAAAAAAAAAAAAAAAAAAAAAAAAAAAAAAAAAAAAAAAAAAAAAAAAAAAAATCAATGAACCTAAGAGCTGATTCCTCAAAAAAGATAAACAAATTGATGAGCCTTTAGCCAGACTCATCAAGAAAAAAAAGAGAGGGCCCAAATTAATAAAACCAAAAATGAAAAAGGAGAAGTAACAATCAACACCTCAGAAATACAAAGGTTTGTAAGAGATTACCATGAATAATCACCCATCAATAAAATGGACAACCTAGGGCTTCCCTGGTGGCGCAGTGGTTGAGAGTCCACCTGCCGATGCAGGGGACACGGGTTTGCACCCTGGTCCGGGATGATCCCACATGCCGCGCAGCGGCTGTGCCCGTGAGCCATGGCCCCTGAGCCTGCACGTCCGGAACCTGTGCTCCGGAACGGGAGAGGCCACAACAGTGAGAGGCCCGTGTACAGCAAAAAAAAAAAAAAAAAAAAAAAGGACAACCTAGAAGAAATGGACAAATTTCTAGAAATGTACAATCTCCCAAGACTAAATTTCTAGAAATGTACAATCTCCCAAGACTAAACTGGAAGAAATAGAAAATATGAACAGACCAATTATCATTAATAAAATTGAATCAGTAATTTTAAAAAAACTCCCAACACACAGAAGTCCAGGACCAGATGGTTTCATAGATGACTTCTATCAAACATTTAGAGAAGAGTTCTCAAACTATTCCAAAAAATTGTAGAGGAAGGAATGCTTTACAACTTATTCTATGAGGTCAGCATCACCCTGATACCAAAGCCAGACAAAGATATCACAAAAAAAGAAAATTAAAGGCAAATATCACTGATGAACATGGATGCAAAAATCTTCAATAAAATGTTAGCAAACCAAATCCAACAGTACATTAAAAGGATCATACAACATGATCAAGTGGAATTTATCCTAAGGATGCAAGGATGGTTCAATACCCACAAATCAATCAATGTGAAACACCAAACAAACTGAAGAATAAAAATCATGTGACCATCTCAATAGATACATAAAAGGTTTTTGACAAGATTAAACATCCATTTATAATTTAAAAAAAAAACTCTTAACAAAGTAGGTATAGAGGGAACGTACCTCAACATAATAAAGGCCATATATGACAAGCCCACAGCTAACATCATACTCAACAGTGAAAAGCTGAAAGCACTTCCTCTAAGATCAGGAGCAAGACATTGATTCCCACTCTCAAAACTTTTATTCAACATAGAATTGGAAGTCCTAGTCACAGCAAACAGACAAGAAAAAGTAATAAAAGGAATCCAAATCAGAAAGTAAGAAGTAAAACTGTCATTGTTTATAGACAGCATGATACTATACATAGAAAATCCTAAAGATGCCACCAAAAAAATAACTAAAACTCACCAATAAATTTGGTAAGGTTACAGATACAAAATTAATATACAGAAATCTGTTTCATTTCTACACACTATCAGAAAGAGAAATTAAGAAAATGATCCAAATTACCATCACATCAAAAAGAATAAAATACCTAGGAATAAATCTGAGGAAGTAAAAGACCAGTACTCAGAAAATTATAAGACACGGATGAAGGAAATTGAAGATGATACAAACAATGGAAAGATATAACATGTTCATGGATTGGAAGAATTAATATTGTTAAAATGACCATACTACCCAAGGCAATCTACAGACTCAATGTAATCCCTATCAAAATACCAATGGCATTTTTCACAGAACTAGAATAAATAATTCTAAGATTTGTATGGAAACACAATAGATGCCAAATAGCCAAAACAATCTTGAGAAAGAAGAACAAAGCTGCAGTCATCATGCTCCCTGATTTCAAACTATACTACAAACCTATAGTAATTAAAATGGTATGGTACTGGCACAAAACCAGATACATAAATCAATGGAATAGAATAGAGAGCCCAGAAATGAGCCCACACATATATGGGTAATTAATCTACAACAAATGAGGTAAGAATATATAATGGGGAAAAGACATCCTCTTCAATAAATGGCACTGGGAAAGCTGGACAGCTACATGCAAAAGAATCAAAGTAGTCTACTCTCTCACACCATACACAAAAATAAATTCAAAATGGATTAAAAACTTAAATGTTAAACCTGAAACCATAAAAATTCTAGAAGAAAACATAGGCAGTAAACTCTTTGACACTGGTCTTAGTAATTATTTTTTGGATATGTCTCCTCAGGTAAGGGAAGAAAAAACAAAAAAATTTTAATGGCACTACATCAAACTAAAAAGCTTTTTCACAGTGAAGGAAACTATCAACAAAATGAAAAGGCTGCCTACTGAATGGGAGAAGATATTTACAAATGATATATCTGATAAAGGGTTAATATCCAAAATATACAAAGATTTCATACAACTCAACATCAAAAAAAAGCAACCAAATTAAAAAAAAAAAAAAAAAATGGGCAGGACTTCCCTGGTGGCGCAGTGGTTGAGAGTCCGCTTGCCGATGCAGGGGACACAGTTTCGTGCCCCGGTCTGGGAAGATCCCACATACCGCGGAGCGGCTGGGCCCGTGAGCCATGGCCGCTGAGCCTGCGCGTCTGGAGCCTGTGCTCCGCAACGGGAGAGGCCACAACAGCGAGAAG
>RJWK010038264.1:0-20887 GCA_004363435.1 Platanista minor
TCAAGGTGCAAGCTCAAGGCCAGGAGGGGCTGGGGGCTGAAAGCCCCTCGGTGACCAGGAGCATTCCTGAAGAGGGTAAGGGGGTGGGGCCCAGAGCTGATGGGTGGACAAGAGGGAAGAAGGAGTCGGGGAGGATGAAGGCTTGCCTGGGGAGAGCAAGGAGCCGGTGGGAAGGAGGGATGCATCTCACTTCCCTAAGATGTTAGAACCGGGAGGATGAGGAAGGTTGGGGCAGGAGGGGCAGCTTGCAATGACTGTCTGTGTCCTTCTCACCATGCTCCACCCTGGCCCAGCCCCCAGTGGTCCCCCCCAGGGAGTGGCAGTGGCCTTGGGGGGTGAAGGCAACGGCAGTATCACTGTGTCTTGGGAACCTCCGCTCCCCTCCCAGCAAAATGGGGTCATCAAGGAATACCAGGTGCAGGGGTTGAGAAGATGGGCGGGCTGGGGAGTGGAGGGAGAGGGAGGATCGAGGGGTTAGGATTCGGGAGGAGGGAACCTAGGACTGGCTTTGGGACTGGAGACGAGGCTGGGGGAAGAGGAGAGAGGTTTCAGAGTGCCCTCTCTGAGTTGAATTACGCCCGGCTAAGCCCCTTCTGAAGTATTCAGAGCTTCAAGTTTCCCCGTGAGGCCAGAAGCCACTTCTGAATCTCTAAACCCGGGTCTCGGCCTCCCCAGATCTGGTGCCTGGGCAATGAGAGCCGCTTCCACCTCAATCGGTCCGCGGCAGGCTGGGCGCGCTCGGCGGTGCTCCGGGGACTGCTGCCCGGTCTCCTCTACCGGACCCAGGTCGCGGCGGCTACCAGCGCGGGAGTGGGCGTGGCCAGTGCCCCAGTGTCGGTGCAGCTGCGTGAGTCCGGAGGGGGTGGGAGGGCGGGGCTGGGAGTTAAGCGGGGGTCCTGGGGTAGCGGTGACTCTACTCCCCTCACCTCTCTGATCCCCACAGCGTCTCCGCCGGAACTGGAGCCTGGCCTCGAGGCGGACCCGGGGCTGGCGGAGCGGCTGGCGAGGGTACTGCGGGAGCCCGCCTTCCTCGCGGGCAGCGGCGCAGCGTGCGGGGCGCTGCTCCTCGGGCTCTGCGCCGCCCTCTACCGGCGCCAGAGGCAGCGCAAGGAGCTCAGTCACTACACCGGTGAGAGCCCGGCCCGGGGGCAGCGCGGGCGGGTGGCACAAGGGCGTCGCGGAGACGGAAAGGCGGGCCTTGGAGTGGGCGGAGCCTGGAGATCCCGCCCCCGCCCCCCCCCCCCAGGGAGGGGGGCGGGGGGGATGGAAAGAGAGGAGGAGGGGCTCAACAGCTCCCGGAGCGGCGTCGGGCGAGGCGTCGCAGGGGAACTCAGCCCCTTGGGCAGGGGCCGGGTGCCCAAGGTGGAACCGGGAGCTGTCGGGACCTGGGCTGGGGGGGACGGGGAAGATCGGGGCCCAGAGGGGGCGGGGCGGGACCTGAGTTTGCTGAGAGGAGTGAGATTTGGCCTTAAAATGCCTCGGGAAGGAGCAGGCTTTGCGGTCAGCCTCAGTAGAGAAGGGGCAAGTCTTGGGGGCTGGGGCCGGAAACTCATTTCATGGGGGTCGGGGGCTGGCAGAGGGAGTGTGGCCAGGATCCCAGGCGATACATTGCCAGGCGGGGTCTGGATGGAAAGGGAGGACCCGCTGAAAGGAGGAGACTTGAGTTCTGCTTCTCCCTGGGAAGGGACGTGTCCGGAGAGATGTGAGGTCTCTTAGTTCAGAGGTTCTCAATCTTCGCTACACGCAGGAATCACTTGGGGAGCTTTAGAAAAATACTGATGCCTGAGTCGCACCCCTAGGAATTCCGATGAAATCGGTCCAGGGTACAACCCGAGTGGTGGAATTAAGACCAGGCCCAAGAAGTGGACCAGAATATGGATATTTCTGACTTTTCTCCCCATTTCCCCTTTTCTTTCTCCCACGGGTTCCTTTTCGGAAGCCTCCTTTGCTTACACACCTGCAGGTAAGACATCTCTGCCCCCGGGGTGGGGGGTCGGGGTTCGGACCCCAGGTAGCCGCGCTTCTCACACTCTGCCCCTCGTCTTCCCCAGTGTCCTTCCCACACTCAGAGGGCCTGTCGGCAGCCAGTTCCAGGTAATTCTCTTAGCTCATCTCCCCAAGATGAGACCACTCCCTTCGTCCCAGGCCCAGCTGCCTCCCCGTGCTGACCTCCGCCCTCCTCTCACCGCCACACTCACCGTTACTGTCCTCTAGCTCCCATTACCCCGCCTCGCTTACTTCGCTGGCCTCTTCAGGCTCTCTGTCCCCAGCGTTCACCTGCTGTCCCTCAGGCCACCAATGGGCCTTGGCCCTGCTCCTTACCCGTGGCTGGCAGACTCGTGGCCGCACTCATCTCGCAGCCCCTCGGCCCAGGAACCCAGGGGAAGCTGCTGCCCCAGCAATCCTGACCCAGATGACAGATACTACAATGGTGAGGAGTTCTGCTTCCCTCAGGGGTACACCAGGAGGCCCGGCACCCTCTCTCCTCCCGACCGGCTGGGGCAAGCCAAAGGGGGCCAAGGGGTGCCAGTCTTGCTGAGGCTGCATGCTCCTTGGGAGGCTGTGAGTTGGGGGAGCCTCTCTCGTGCCTTACCTTTACCCCGGATTGGGATAGGGGAAGAAGTGGGATCCCCTGTGCCCTCCATTCTCCTGTTGTCCTCTATTTTTCTGTCTCTTCCCCGTCTCCTCCCTGGGCCTCCCTCTTTCTCCCCCTCAGAAGCAGGGATCTCCCTTTACCTGGCTCAGACAGCCCGGGGAGCTGCCGCCTCTGCTGAGGGTCCTGTCTACAGCACCATTGACCTGGCAGGCGAGGAGCTGCAGACCTTCCACGGGGGGTTCCCTCCACATCCCTCAGGGGAGCCAGGCGACTGGAGCCAGTATGCTCCTCCAGAATGGAGCCAGGGGGACAGTGGTAGGACTCCAGTTCCCAACACCCCCATTTTAGCCCTGAGCAGCTCTTCCCCAAAGAGTATCCCCCACCCTCCGTTCTGGGACCTAGCCCAGCACTCCTTTCTGACGTGTCTCACCTCTGCCTCTTTCCTGCCTGTGTCTTGCTGTGGCCCCATCCTGCTCTCCTCAGGAGCCAGGGGAGGCAAAGTAAAGCTTCTGGGAAAACCTGTACAGATGCCCTCTCTCAACTGGCCAGAAGCGCTGCCACCCCCGCCCCCTTCCTGTGAACTGAGCTGCCTAGAGGGGCCTGAGGAGGAGCTGGAGGGCGGGTAAGGATGCGCCTTGCCTGCAGATGCCCTGTACACATGGGACCAGCCCAGGGCCTCCTGTCGCCGGAGGGCAAAGATGCTGGGAGAAGAAGGGAAGGGGACAGCGGAAGGCTAAAGGGAGGGTATGAAGCTACTCAGTCACCCCGCCCTCCTGCCTCTTTGCCCCCAGCTCAGAGCCGGAAGAGTGGGGCCCACCAGTGCCCGAGAGGAGCCACGTGGCAGAGCCCAGCACCAGCGGGGGGGGCTTGGTCCCTCCGTCCCGAGGGGAAACCCCCTCTCCCACACCTTCCTATGGGCAGCAGTCCACAGCCACTCTTACCCCATCACCTCCTGACCCTCCCCAGCCCCCCACTGACATTCCCCATCTCCACCAGACGCCCAGGTAGGGAGGTTTATAGTACCTTGCATGTTACAGGCCCTCTGTACATATCTATTCAGGGATTGAATGGGTGGTTGACCAGATGGATGGATGAATCTGAGGCCCAGAGGTCTCATGGCTGTATCAGGGTGGAAATGTGATTTGGGGAGAAATGTGGAGGCTGGCAAGGTCTCTCACTCCTGACACTCATTGGAGGGACTCTGCAAGCTTCCTGGGACATTTCAAAGTTGGCTTTCCTCGTATTCCACCAGCATGGGAGCCTTGTGGAGGACGAGCTGTGTCTTATTCATCTGAGTGTTAGGTTGATTGTTTAGCACGGTGCCTGGCACACAATAGGCACTTAGTGTCTGTTGAGCGAACAAATGAAGCCTCATGTCATTGCAGGAGGGCGCCCCTTGGGCCAAGTTCACCTCTCAGTGTATCCCAGCCCATGCTGAGTAGCCATGAAGGGAGGCCTGCTGGCCTGGGTGCTGACCCCACGGCCCTCCATCACAGCCCCAGCCCTGCTGCTAGTACAGCCAGCAGTGCCCCAGGTGAGTCTGTAGACCCCTCAACTGGCCTCCACCTCCCAATCCCCCGGAAGCTTGTTCCCCCTTCATCCTCAAGCCCCTTTCTTTTTTTTTTTTTTTTTTTTAAATAACTTTATTTATTTATTTTTGGCTGCATTGGGTCTTTGTTGCTGCACGCGGGCTTTCTCTAGTTGCGGCGAGCGGGGGCTCCTCTTCGTTGCGGTTCGTGGCCTTCTCATTGCAGTGTCTTCTCTTGTTGTGGAGCACAGGCTCTAGGCGCGCGGACTTCAGTAGTTGTGGCACATGGGCTCAGTTGCTCCGCGGCATGTGGGATCGATCTTCCCGGACCAGGGCTCGAACCCAGGTCCCCTGCGTTGGCAGGCAGATTCTCAACCACTGCGCCACCAGGGAAGTCCCTAAGCTCCCTTTCTTGATCCACTCTTTTTTTTTTTTTTTTTTTTTTTTTGCGGTATGCGGGCCTCTCACTGTTGTGGCCTCTCCCACTGCGGAGCACAGGCCCTGGACGCGCAGGCTCAGCGGCCATGGCTCACAGGCCCAGCCGCTCCTCGGCATGTGGGATCTTCCCGGACCAGGGCACGAACCCGTGTCCCTTGCATCAGCAGGCGGACTCTCAACCACTGCGCCACCAGGGAAGCCCTTGATCCACTCTCTTATCCGCTCCTCCCCCCATCTCCCAATGCCACAGCGAGAAGCCGGCAGGCGCCTGGAGAGATGACTCCTCCACTTCACGGGCCCCGTGCCCGAATCCGGAAGAAACCCAAGGCTCTTCCCTACCGGCGGGAGCACAGTCCTGGGGGTGAGGGGGCCATGAGCCTGGGAGGTGGTGACAGTAGGGGAAGCAGGCAGATAACCAAGGGTGAGCTCTGCGGGCTGGAGGAGGGAGCGAGTGGACCCAAACCTTGGGCTGTTCGTTCAGCGCCCTCTGACGCCGCGGAGTGGGAGTGGGAGGAAGACCCGTGTTGGGAGAAGCAGGAGAGAGTGCTAAAAACAGGTCTCTCCCCAGACTTGCCGCCCCCTCCCTTGCCACCGCCGGAGGAAGAGGCAAACTGGGCCCTGGGGCTGAGGGTGGCAGGCAGCATGTCCTCCTTGGAACGGGAGCGGGAACACAGTGGGGAGAGGAGAGTGGCGCAGGCCGGGCCCCTGGGGGCCTGGCGGGGCCCGCACCTGGATGGTAAGGAGGGCCCCTGCTACACAAGAGGGTGGGCGCTGGGACTGGAGCCTAACAGGGTGGTGCAGACCGTGCCACTGATGCACTCATTTTCAACCGAGCTCACCCCTGACCTCCAGCTGGGAGGAGGTCAACATTTGATCAACATCAGAGACGCTTGTCTCTCCAGCCCTCTTTGGGCAAAATCCCCATGAAGTTCCCAAGTTGTATCCTCTCCCAGGACTGAAGCCCAGAGGAGAAAAGAGAGGGGGCCGGGCGCTCTGTCCCTCCTTCCCCAAGGCCCTCTCTGTGTGGGAGTTCCCCACGGGTTTCTGAGCGCGTGTTATGTAAAGGCCGTGGGCTGTGGGCTCTGCTTCTCTTCAGCCCCCAGGATGGTCTGCCCTCAACTCTGCTTCCAGAGCTGGGATGGTGGTTAGGGGGGCACGGGGGCAAGCAGCGATGTTCTCCCCCTGCCTGGGCCCCAATGCCCCCTCTGTCTCATGCTGCAGAAGAGGCCTGGCTCCCCTACAGCCGACCAAGCTTCCTGTCCCGGGGCCAAGGCACCAGCACCTGTTCCACAGCTGGCAGCAACTCTTCGAGAGGCTCCGGCAGCTCTCGGGGCTCCCGGGGCCCTGGCCGGAGCCGGAGCCAGAGCCGGAGCTAGAGCCAAAGGCCAGAACAGAAGCGTAGAGAGGTAGGGGCTGGGGATGGCAAAACATGAGAGTGGAGGGCTAGGGAGCGTGGGCCACGGGATGATTAAAACTAGGAAGGCAGAGAGGTCTTCTGGGGGAAGTGTCAAAAGGAAGGGACCCCGTGAGTAAGGAGGAAGGGAGGACTCCTGGAGCACAGGTGACAAAGGATGAAGACAGATGATGTAACAGAGGGGCCAGGCTCTATAGGAGAGCTGGATCAGGAGAGAGGCTGACCAGAAATGAGGTGCATCCCTACTGGGTCCTGTTTGTCCCGACCAGCGCCTTGCAAACCAGCCTCTCTCTCTCTCTCTCTCTCTCCCCATCTCTCTCTCTCCGTCTCTAGGAACCAAGATGACCTTTGATGAAATACCAGAAATTCCATGGGGAAGGGTGTGTCCCTGGGCCGGGAGCCTGAGCAAGAGCCCCTCCCCCTGGTGAATGAGGGCTGAGCAGAGAGGAGCAGGGAGAAGAAGTCTCTTCCCTCTTAGCAGTGATGCATGGGGCTCCCTGAGAACTTGGCCTAGAAGCCAGGAGCCAGCTCTTCCCTTGCCACCTGGGACCCATTCATAAAAAAGACAATAAAAAGAGTCTGATCAGAGCCCAGGGCCTGTTTGTCTGGTTTTGTGCAGGAATGTGGGGAGGAAGGGGGCTGCGAGCCTGTGTGTATCATTTGAGCTTCTTCGGCTGAAAGCACTAGGTGAGGGCAGGGCTAAGAGATGCCACCTGTTTGGCCTCCAGAAGGAGCTGAAACCACTGTCTTCCCAGTTACAACCAGAAGGACTTTCCGAATAACCAACGGCGAGAATCTTGTCCGGCCTTCCGAGAGCAGAGCCAGGCCCTCCCTTGGTGCCCTCCTCCCCTATCAGGAAATATACCCCCTACAATAACAGTAATTTTTAAAAACTCAAAGAAAGGAGGAGCTGATGGGGGAAATCCCAGCCAAGAAGGAAAAACAGGCATCTTCAAACAACCACCCACACCCCCTCACAAAGGGTGTGTGTAGACGGGCACCTCTTAGCCAGATTAGGCCCAGATGTAGTTGGTTAGACTGGCAGAGAATTTCTTTTTAATTTTGGCCACGAATGCCGTAGTCCCCATCACTCCCGAACCCACAGCCCATGCCACTCACTGGGCACTGAGGTCTGTTTCCTTCTCACTTGCCCAGTGACTGCTCTGGGCTCTCAGGGGATGGCTGCTGACCCCCCAATCCCAGGAACTGACCTCTCCTGCCCCTTTGACCTAAGCGTGTACAAATCCCTTTTTTCTCACTTGGTCTGGCAAAGGAGGTCGGCATGTTTTCAAAAGGAATTTTACCAGGAAGCTAAAAGAAAAATAAAATCCAAAACAGGAAAAGCAAATAAAGAGGAACGGATGTGTATCCAGAGCACTGACTCCTCATCCTGAGATCACGACCCTGGGCATGCTCAGTAGCAACCGCCCAGCGTGTGGATTCTGCCCGTGACCTTTCCCGCCAAGTGAGAAGGATGCAGCCCTGCCTGCCCTCCAGTGGTTTCCTGTGGCTCAGGCTCTGGAAGTCCTGCTCCTCCATTTCTCCGTTCTGTTTTTTGTCTGAAGGGTGCCCACTAGCCAACCGTTACAGGTGGTTCTACCTTTTGTGAAACTTAGCTACTTTGCCTATTTTAAGAAACCATCTGGGACTGGTCTTTGGGGAGGGCAGCTGGGATCTCTGAAAGCAGGAGTTGTCTTCACAGGACAAGTTGCTAAGACCAGCAGACCCTGAAAATCCCCCACCCCTCCCTTTCCTGGATTCTGCTTAAAGTCTGAAAGATGCAGGTAATTCCTGCCTTCATAACAGAACAGAAAGGGAGTGAGACCCCGAGTGTCAATGAACACTTGATCCCTTTCTAACCCAGGAGCCTCTCCCCGGGATGGTGCTCCGCCGAGTGATCTCATGGTGGTGGCCCGCAGAGTGACCTCGCAGAACTCAAGTCATGGTAGCTTTATGGTATCAAGTTCCTTACGCTTATAGTGGCAACAGGATGCGGAGGGTGTATGTGTCCCACGTTCGTCACTCATCCTTCATCTTCCTCCTGGACTCATCCTGAGCCCTTTGTCTTGGTGCTGAGATAGGGCCTCACTGCCTCAGCGGAGTCTCTCTTGGCGTCCCTTTGTGGTGTGTCTGGGGAGAGAGTTAGGAATGGTCCAGAAAAGGCAGAGAGGGGAGGCCCTGAGATGAGACGCTCCTTCCTCCACGGCCCTCTCCCATGAGCCACCGTTGTCCTCCAGGCAGACATTCGGCCCCTCCACTTCCCGTGATCCAAGTGGGTGGGGAGATCAGGATTTAGGGCTGCTTCTTGGGCCCAAATGACTTGGCTGTGGACGTGGGTGAAGCAGAGGGAAAAGCAAGGGCTGGGAGTCAGGTGGAGATGATTTTTTCCCCCCGGGGGCTCCAGGTCCGCTTTGTTCATATTTTGTTTTGCTTTCGTTTGTTTTCACAATCCGGGACGGAGAACTCTGGAAGCTGGGAGAGGTGGACCCTGACTGCAAAGAAGCAGAGGTCAAGACCCACGGTCCACAGCCCAGGCTGGTGGCTGACAGGGGAGAGGGTTCTGATTCTCCTCTTGGCAGTCTCGGGATAAGTTCACGAGGAGTCTGTAGGAGAAGTTGAAGGAGGATGGATTTATCTCCCAGCTCCTCAGCTCTCCTGCCAGACCCCAGGTGCCCTCTTGGACCCCACCCCACTGCCAAGAACCCCTGCAGTCAGGATCGCCACATCAGCTAGCCAGCCAGACACTTACTGCCGGCCTTGGGTGCAGGACAGCTAAGTTGACTTCTCTGGGACGAGATCCGAGAGGTGGGGGGCCAGGGAGGCAGCCCCCTTCCCAGCCACTGGGTGTGGTTTTTCTCCATGTCCTCCAACCAGTCTGACCTCCACTCCCATGGGGGTAGGGAGAGGGCGGAGTTCAGGAAGAGGTCATCCCGGGGGGAGGGAGGTGACAAGGCATCTGTCAGGGAGGGTAGATGTATCTGTGGAGGGTTGTCCTTCATCCTTATGGACCAGTTTAGGGCAGAAAGCTTGGGGCTGCTTAAGGCATACACCCAACCCTAGACATAACCCAGCCCCACTCGGTCCATCACCCTCAGTGGCCACATCCACAGGAGCCTCCTCCCCAGGGAAAGGAAGATGTCCACTGGTGTTTTCAGAGAGAACAGCTTGAACTCTTTCCTCCTAGCCCAGCCCTGGCCTTCTGTCCTAGGTAATCCTTGCTCTCCTATCTGCCACAAGCCTGACTGCTTTTTTGGGGGGGCAAAATGTAGAGTTAGGGTTCGTAAGATGGGTCTAGGGGATCTAATAGAGTGTCTGAGGACGGGCACTCCAAAGGGCCGTGGGGAGCCCTGACTACCTTCTGTTGACTTGGCGATGATGGTCCCACCTGCTAGACATGTGAGACAGGCAGCCCAGTCAGTTCCCACCCTGCCACACACAGGACAGGAAGAAGACCTTGAAAGCACAGGGGTTCGCATGCGAGAAAACAGAACTTCCCACAGTGGGGACGAATCTGAGTCACCGGGCTGGGGAGAAACCTTTCCTGGAGACCCACATCGGGTAAGAGGGTCCTGGAGGTAGCAGAATGGACTGTACAATTGGCTGCCTCTGGGATTTTAACTTGAACAATTTCTCCTTGTTCTGGTAGGTGACCTTGAGCAAGCTAATAAAGCTGTTGGACTTACAGTTTCTTCATTTGGAAAAGAATGACAAAGAATATTCTTCAGAGAGTTGCTGTTAACGCTGAGTGTATGTAAAGCACTTATCATAGTGCCTGGGACATAGTCATCCCTCAGTAAAAACTAGCTGTTTTAGGGATGACGGCGACGAAGACGATGCTTAGGATGCTTTGCCTCTTGGTTGGGGAGAAGCTGTGTCCACTCCAGGGGGTGGGCGTGAAGAGTAAGACAGTGATCTCACGTACCTGTGAAGACGCAGTCTGCCTCCCTGGGCTCCAGACCAAAGCCAAAGCTGTCCGCAGCCACGGCCAGGGCCCGGGCGAAGTGGGCGTCGGCGAGGAAGGAGCCGTCGGAGGAGCTGACCAGGCTGGCTCTGGCGCTGGGGGCGTTGTCCTCAGAAGCTGAGCCCCAGCCGTTGGCCAAGGAGCCCTCGCTGGGGGTGGGTGTGGGGCAGGGCCGAGGTGGGCACAGCAAGCCCCTCACCTCGGACCCCACCCCTCCTCCAGGCCTGCCCATGTCCGCTAGCTCCGAGGCCGTCGGGACGCTGATGTAGCCATAGGTGATGGGGGGTGAAGGAGCCCTTGGCACTAGAGAGACACTGTTCCTAGGAAGAGGTGAAACGGGGGATGGGATGCGGTCGGGGGGGGCGGGGGAGGTGGGGCATGGAGTGGCAGCAACAGCCCCGTTGAGGAGGGTGGAGGCAGCAGACGTAGGCACACTCCTGTCTCGCGCTCCTCTCTGTATCCTTTGGTTCCCCCTCTGGCCACTCACCTGGGGGTCTCCTCCCCCTCACTGAGCTCCAGGCACAGGGCCACCTCTTCAGGGGTCAGCACACTGTCCTGATCCTCCCCCAGGGACGACAGTGATGAGCTGGACAGGCGACTGGATGCTGGGCTGGGACCAGAGAGGGAAGAGGCCTGGGCACTGGAGGGGCTGGGGGGGCCGGAGGGGATAAAGGCAGGGACGGGGGCTGCTGGCAGTGGGGGGCAGGAGCGGGCTTGGGACTCCACCGAGTGCCTGATTGGGGTAAGACGGCAGGATGGTTAGTGGCATCCTCCTGGCCCCTGCCACCCCTCCCCCAGCCCCGTCCACGCTCAGCAAACACCCCACACCCCCAGTGCCCAGCCCTGCTTCCTGACCCCATGCCCTCTTACTGGGTCTGTTGACTCTGAGTGGGAGGTCCACGAGGAGGGAGGGGCGCTGCGGGGAGAGGGTGAGTCACCAGCTCACTGGGGGAGCCAAGGAGCTGTGGTCCCAGGGCCCGCCAGGCAACCAGGGCCCAGGGCACAGCTCCTGGGGAACGACAGGCTGGGCGTGAGATAGCAGAACCCCCGTCAGCCCCGGGCCCAATTCGCCTGTCTACCCAGCCCCTCAGACTCCTGTCTGCACCCAGCCAGCCTCCGCAGGGACAGGAGAAGCCCCACACCCTGCCTCGGCCCCTCACCTGCCTCGCAGCGCTCTCCTCTCACCTGGGCTTTGGGAAAGGTTCTTGGAGCCTCTGTTGCCCAACTCACAGGCCCAGAGCTCCACGGGGTGGCTGGCCCGGAGCAGCGGGGAGCTGTTGGCCTGGTGCAGCTCTGCAAAGCAAAGAGTTGGTGGCTGGAGGCCAAGCCTGGGTGTGCCTTGCAGACCTCAACCACAGGCTCTATCTTCAGCTTGGTCATCCAGTTAAGCTTTAGGGTTTTTGAACCCAGATGGAAGAGGGAAGAACCTCTCTCCATCCAGGCAGCTGTGATATAATGGAAGGAGCACTAAGCTTGGAGTCAAAACACCTGCACTCATAGCCTAGCTCAGCCACGTATTAGCTGTGTGACCTCAGGTAAATCCATTAACCTTCCTGAGCCTGTTTCATTTGTAAGCAATCACTGCAAAGCATGGTTTGGCCTGTTAACGAAAAGCAGATTGGAAAGTTCCCGGCACCTAATAGATATATTAAAAAACAACTTTATTTCTCTTTGCTGTACACATTCCAGTTTCCTGATCTCTATACCCTCACATTGCTACCTACTCTCATGAATTTTGGCTCCATGAAGGCAAATACTCCTTCTTTTCTTGGAGAGAATCTGTAATTTCCACTTCTCACATTGCAAATATCTCACCTGGCTCTGGACAGTCTTGCCCTGATAAGCCCAAATGTCTCTCACTTGGAGAGATGGGTTGGGCTGTCAAGTTGAGCTGAATGAGGAAGACAAAACCAGGGAGCTCCAGACCACGTCAGGTGTGAAAGGAGAGAGTCAGGTGATGGGAAGAGGAGCTTTAAAATAGGAAGATGTGTTGGTTTCACCCAGGGAGGCAATGCCCTGCCCGTGGCTATTCAGTATGTGTTGAATGAATGAGTGAATGGATGGATGATATCAGAGATGCAGGTTTAAACACAAGGTGAGAAGAATCATGTACAAGATGGCAGCTATCATCAGGCCCTTGTGGCCACTTAGGAGACAGGGCTCTGAGTGAACTGTGACAATACAGAAGACCCGGCTGTGTGCAATGACTTGGTCAGGCCAAAAACAAAATGGATCTCAGTTTAAACCAGAGAGGAGCAGAATAATAAAGGGAAAAGGATTTTCCCAAGACCAGGAACAGGAGAACATCAAGCAAAGGAGAAAAGAAACAGCCTTCCGGTTAGTGTCACATGATCAGAAGCCCAGTTAGGAAAGGGGACCGGAGACCAGGCAGGACTCTCAAGACAGAGCTGTCTAGTCAGCCCGATTTCAAAGATCTGGGGCAGGTTCAAAGCAAGGACAAGGCATTCATCAGGAATCCATCTGGACCCTAGGAATCCATGTACAGTAGCCAGACCTTCTGAGCCACTGGGGTGAAAAGCCACACAATGGCTAGACTTCCTCCATCAAAGTTTCCTTTTGGAGTTTGGCTGGTTTGGTTCTTACTCATTTCCTTTAATTGTCATATGACCCAGGGAGTCCTGGAGGCCAACTTTGGGTGCTCCAACCCTGCTCTCATCACCTTTGTATTGTCTTGTGCCTGGCTTCTTGACTAAGCTCAGAAATGGGGGCGCCTGTTGTTTATGTTGGTTTGTGTGGAAAGGGAAGGAAAAAAGCCATACTCATCCCTGAACTGCGATGAGTATTTGTTTGAATTAATTATTTAATGAGGCTATTCAATGTACTGATGATATGTGTCAGCAAGGTAAACTGAGAATAAGACATAATGGATTAGACACGGGAGACAGCAGTTGTGAGATTATTAGTCACAGAGGAAAAAACCCAACTAAGATCAGATAATAAGAAAAAGGGGACTTCCCTGGTGGCACAGTGGTTGAGAATCCACCTGCCAATGCAGGGGACACGGGTTCGATCCCTGGTCCGGGAAGATCCCACATGTCGTGGAGCAACTAAGCCCATCTGCCAAAACTACTGAGCCTGAGCTCTAGAGCCCGTGAGTCATGAGTCACAACTACTGAGCCCGCGCTCTAGAGCCCATGAGTCACAACTACTGAGCCCGCGTGCCACAACTACTGCAGCCCGGGCGCCTAGAGCCCGTGCTCCACAACAGAGAAGCCACCGCAATGAGAATCCCGTGCACCGCAACGAACAGTAACCCCCGCTTGCTGCAACTAGAGAAAGCCCAGGTGCGGCAATGAAGACCCAACGCAGCCACAAATAAATAAATAGATTTATTTAAAAAAAGAAAAGAAAAGAAAAGAAAAAAGAATAAGCAAGTCAAGGGGGTAGAGAACACTGAGAAAGCCTGCCAGTTTTAGAAGACAAAGAATCAGCAGTCTTTCGGACTAGCTGACAGCAGTAGAGGAGCTCCGCGCCGCTGAGATCTTGCTGCCGCTGCAAAGAGCCAGAGGTAGGCCAAGTGTCCACCAGCCCAGGGGAGTCACTGTTCTCATCCCCTCCTGGGTGGTGGTGGGGTGGGGCCGGGTGAGGAGAAAAGGGGTAGAGTGAGGACCCGAATCTCTGAGTGAGGTTAGGAAGCTTCATCTCAGAATTGGAACCTTCTTAAGAATTGAGTGTGGAAAGCTGCTCACCTTTTGTGGGGTAGTGTTAATGTTCTCAGACAGGGTATGCGTTATATTCAAATTAGTGTGGTTATCCATGCAAAAGCAAGTTTTTAAATGAGACTTCTGCAACCTCTTTTTAGCTGGTATTTCATTATCACAGATGATTTCTAATGCAATAGCTCTGAGGCAAAGCTGGAAAGGATGCCAGCTTGGCTAATATTTAGAGTCATAAAATTCTGGATATTGGACAAGCTCTTAATTACTCTGAATCCATCTTTGTCTTAATAAAAGTTGGATTATATCCACTTAACAAAATGGCTGTTGAACATTTGTAAATCTTACCAATCAGTACAGGAGGCTCAGGAAGACAGCAGAGAGAGTGCGGACAATGTTCAGAAACAGGAGTAAAGAGTCAGCGAGAGAATAGAATTTCCCAAGGGTGCTCCCAGTGAGATTCAGAGTAGCCTTTGGAAGCAGACCATTCTGGCTTCAAATCTGAGATCTGCAGCTTACGGACGTGGAGTTTTGAACAAGTTACCCAATTCTGATTCTCTTTCCCAATCTTGTAAAATTAGAGAAATAGCACCTAGCCAATATGTTGTGAGGATTAAATGAAATAACAAATATAAGTAAAGCACCTCACATAGAGTAGTTGCTAAAGAAACAGAGATTATAATTATTTCTCTCTAGAAAGTCAAAGCAGGTAGCTGGAAGTCAGGAGAAAAATCTGGACAGAAAGGAAATACTCATTCTCTGGGAAGCCAGTTGGAGGTGGGTACCTGGGCAGACCCATATATTGTGCACATACATAGTACATATGGACACAGTGCGTAGTAGAGAGGTCATGAGTGCCTGAGGCTTCGGGCTAGCACTGGTTACACCCCTCCAGGTTCTAGAATTATCTGTGCGCGCTGGTCAGGCACTTTCATTAGACTTTGAGCTCGTAGAGAGCAAGGATTATATCTGGTGTCTCTGGGTCCCCCGTCTGGCATACAGTGGTGCTTATTAAATGTTTGATGAGTTGAGCTGGCTGCAGAAACAAGGCTCACTACTGGTGTGGCAAAACCCAAGCAAGAGCACGGTGTAAAGGCCAGCACACTCCAGGCTGGGTGCGTGGTGATAGGCGTCCATCAGGAAAGGCTGTGAGTGGGGTATGGCCCACACCCGGCGTCGAGGCCACCCCATGCTTTCTCCTGTCCCCCCTACCACCTGACTCAGGCTGTCCATCCTCCCATCCTTACCCTGCTTTTTTTTGGCCTTCCAAGCCTCTGCAGGGGCCAGAGACAAGCGCGGAGAAGAGGGGTCCCTGCGGCCGCAGAGGCTGTCTGAACTGGGCCAGGGACTGGAGAGCCTGGCCAGCTGGGGTGTGAGCCGCCTGGCAGCTGGGGCCTGGGGACTTGGCCGGGCTGGGGGGCTGGAAGGCAGCTCATTGATGAGGGAGCCATAAAAAGTGCTGGTGTCGGGAAGCAGGGGCACACCGGGGCTTCGGGGATCCCAGGAGATCACTGCAATAAAAATGACAGGAGGAGTTATGGTGAACGCATCCCACCCATGACCCCTGCTTCTCCAGCCCTGGGACCCCTGCTCCACTGCCAGGCCCACCCCACCCCCTTGGGACGTGCTCACAGGAGCGACGACTGTCTAGTGGGTCCCGGGGGTCCACTCCCAGTCGGCTGCTGAGACTGCTGCTGCTGCTGAGGTCCCGAGAGCCAGAGGTGGAGCGCCAAGTGTCTGCCAGCCAAGGGGAGTCACTGTGATCCATCCTGGGCAATGGAGGGTGGGGTGGAGGGAGAACAAGATTGGCCAAGACCTCCAGCTCAGTGGGTAGCAGAAAGGGTGGGGTGTTATTCTCACTGCTTTTCAGCCCCTCACAGCCTCCTTAAGATCTCTGATCTGCTGTCCCAAACTCAGTGCCGTTTTCTTATCCTGGGATCAGGGGAAGTCCAAGTTGCCCAGAGCTAGGAGGTATCAAAGAGAGATAGCTATGGGCTGAGACAGAAAGAACACAGACCTGGAGCCAGATCTGCTGCAGCTTAGCTGTGCAACCCTGGGCCTATTAGCCTCTCTAAGCCCCTGTTTCTCCATCTGTAAGATGGCAACAGTAAGGCCTTCCTTACAAGGCTGATGCTGTAAGTTGAGACGAAGAAATGTGAGATCGATCACTCAGCCAGCAGAGCAGGAGTTTGCTACCTGAATGTTGGCTTCTCTACCTCTAGCCTGGTTCCCTTTGAATGGGACACCATGCGGCAGGGATCAGACCAAAGCACTTTTCTGCCTAAAACCTTCAGTGGCTCCCCATTTACCAAGAAAGAGCCCAGCTGCCTAGCATGGCTAACAGGGCCCTCGTTGCCTGGCTTCCAGCTCCTCAGTCTGTGCTCTGACCCATCCCACACAGCACGCCCCAGCCAGACCAAAAGGCTTGTCTTTCCCTGTGAACGCAACAGGCTATTTCTTGCTGTTCCCTTTGCCTTTCCCCTTCTAACTGTCAGGGTAAATGTGAAATATTCTTCCTGCCATAGTTCCCCCCCCAGCCCCTTCCTTGTACTTGTACATGTTTCTGCACTCCCAACTCTGGATTGCATTTATGCTTGCATGGCTGTCTCTGCTAGATGGAAGCTGTTCTAAAGGAATGAGTCAACAAAGTGATCAGAGTGGAATCTCCCTCAAGGAGAAGGGATGAAGTCCCAGGGGAGCCAGAGGAAGTTCGGGGCAGAGCAGACTAAGCCCAGGAGGTAGCTGGAAGGGAAAGACCAATGAGCACAGAACAACGCAGGAACACAGCACCAGCCAGCACAGAACCTTGCTCTGGGCCGAGAAACTGATGGCAAAATGGTAGAGCTGTGTCTCACACATGGTAGGTGCTTGATAAATTCCTGTTGAAAGATGCAGACCTGGAATGTGAAATCTCCCAGAGGAGACCTAATGAAATAAAGAGCAGGAGAAGGTGGGCAGAGATGAAATGGTTATTTAGTGTAAAATTCAGCCAGTAGGAGAAAAAAGGATGTTTTCTTTTTTAGTGTCGTGTCTCATAACGGGAGATTTGCTCTGGCAGCCAAATGCGCTTGGAGCAGATGTACCTGCAGGCGGGCTCCGTTGCTGAGAACAAGGAGTAAGAATCCATCACGCAAGGGCAGAGCGCCCTCTGCTGGAACTGTGGGTGGATTATTGCGAACGAAAGATGCCTCCGTGGGTAGGTGATTTCCTGTACCCAAAGGGACTACTAGGTAGATGCTGAGTGTACAGAGCAAATTAGAAGTCAGACTGGCCTCCTGTGCTAGTTATTCTCCACCTAGCAGCATGAGTCAGCAGGAGAGTGCAGTAAGTATTAATGAGAGCTTGGTAACAAGAGCCCTGGATTAGGAATTCAGAAGGCAGCTACTAGCTGTGTAGCCTTGGGCAGTCACTTGAGTCACGAGTCTTCAGTTTACTCACCTTGTCAAGTGGTGTGATAGGAACATTAATGAAAGAGAAATTAATTCTCACTTGAAGTTCAAGGGAAATTCAGGTACTAGGATGCCAAATTGCCTGGCAGTAGGGGAGACTAGTACTCGGGTCAGTTCTCCATCCCAGCTCCACTGTCCCTCGGCCCCTCTGCCCCTCCCTCGCCTCAGGCCCTTTCGTCTCTCACCTGTGTTTTAGGATGGCGTCCTCACTGGTATGTCTGTACAGACCTGGGAGGAAGGGTCAGCCCAGGAGGAAGGGTCAGCCCAGAGTCTCCAGCACCTGGCTAGCGGTCTAAACCCCTGTAGCGTTCTGGCTGGACCCAGGGAAGGCCTGATCACCTGAGAGACCACTTCACTTTCTCACCTGGGCCCAGGTGCACCCCAGCTCGGCGCCGGCGGTGGATGCACACGGCGGTGCCCAGCAGCAGCAGCCAGAGCACAACACCCCCGCTGGCAATGACCTCTGGCCGCCTCAAGGCCGCCCTCAGCTGCTCCAGGGTCCACGGGCCGTGCGCACTGGGTTCCTGGGCAGCTTGCTCCACGGCCTGCTCTGTATGGGAATTTGAGCTCAGGGGGAGGGGGCGGCCGAGGCAGTGAGCGTGGGGCAGACGAGGGGGAGCAGCCGGAAGCGAGAGCGGGGAGAGAGGAAGGCAGAGATGGGGCCTGAATGGGTCTGGGTGGGGCCGGTGGGCACTGTCCTCACCTAAAAGGATGCAGACAGGGCTGCTGGGCTGCCCAGCCCCAGCCCCAGTGACTGCGGCCACTTGTACGCAGTAGGAACCTGGCATGCGGGTGGCGATCTCCAGCCGGGTCTGCTCGCCCGCCACCGTCCAGTTGGCCGGGGGCAACGAGGTGTTGCCCAGGCTCCAGACCTGAGGTGCAAACAGAGGGGAGCTCGCCCCCTGGCACCATCCCAGCAGCTCAGCCCTTCCTCTCGCGGATCAGACTCCGGGCGTGTGGCCACCCTGTCTCGCCGTTCACCTGCGGATGCCCCTCGCACGCACCCACACGTCCTATTTCCTCCTCCCCCCACAGAGTGGGAGAGACTTCTCTCTAGACCGACAGATGAGGGACAAAAGTAATCTGCCGAAATAGGCGTTAGACCCGTGGTTCACAAACGTCAGCGTGCTTCAGGATCACTTGGAGGATTTGTTAAAATCCAGATTGCCGGGTCCATCCCCGACTTTCTGATTCACAAGGGCTGGCAAAGGCCCTAAGGATTTACATTCTAACAAGTTCTCATGTGATGCTGACGTTGCTGGTCCAGGAACCACCCTCTGACACCACTGCCTTAGAAGATGAGAGTCAGACATGGCCTGGTTTGATTCCTGTTCTGTTTCCCGCACCTGTGACCTTAGCCTCACTTTCCATGTCCGTAAACTGGGGACAATAACCCAGGGTGGACTATGAGATGAAATGAGATTGTGTAAGTAAGTGCTCGGCAGTGTCTGGCAGACAGTAGGGTCCTTGCCCAACAACAGTAAGTTTCCCTTGCTTCTCTGCCCAAGTACCATTTCTTAGTGCCCAGAGCGAGTGTCTACAGGATGCCAGGGAAGAGGGATCTCCTGGCACCACTAGGAAGGGGTGTGTCAGTTTGTGGAGGGTACCTGGTAGCCACGGATGATGCCATTGTGGTTTTCAGCAGGTGGTGGGACCCAGCTCACGAGGACACTGCCGTTGCCAGGTTTTAGGGTCACCTCCTGGGGAGGGGCACTGGGCACTGGGGAGGGGGGAGGGAGAGAGGCTGTAAGGGATGCTGAGGGAGAAGGCTCTAGGGAAGAGCTGGAATGGGACACAGGGTCAGAGCCATACTGATGAGACTAAGAGCCTTTCTCAGCTCTGCTTGCTGAGCCAGGGCAGGAGGGAGCCCAGGGCTGGGACCCACCATCCCCCCGGCTAGAGTGGGACAAAAAGGGGCTGGGGGTATATTGTTGGGTTTTGGGGGGCATCTGTCCCTGACCTTGTTCAGGCAGCCTCAGGAGCAGCACGTTGCTGTCAGGGCCTTGAGCCCGCCCGGAGGATGGTCTCACTTTGAACTCGTAGTCTTGGCCCCAGTGGAGGCCCTCAAGCTCTGCGCTCTGCCAGCCAGCCAGCAGGGCCTCTGCCCACGGGGCTCCCTGGCCTCCGGGGGCAGCCTGGGTCCTGAACAGGGCTGTGTAGGACTGAGCAGGTGCAGCAGGGCCGCTCACCTGGGAAAGAGTCCAGAGGGAGAGGAGGGCTCAGGGCTCCCGTGACCAGCCCTTTCTGGAGCTGTGATGGGCTCCAGCCCAGGTCCTGGGCCTCACCTTCCAGCTGAGCCACACAGCAGGACCAGGCTTGGTGCCCTTCGCAGGGTCTGGGTTCAGCAGGGTCACGTTTTCCAGCTGAATACGCACAGCCAGAAGCTCCAGGGGCTCCTTGTGGTCCTGGGGCTCTGTGGGGAGCACAGGGCTGGGGTGGGGCCCATAGGCCAGAACGAAGGAATTGAGGGGTGGAACATCCCTCGGCCACAGAAGAGCCAGAACTCGCAGCTCACCCAGGTTGAGAGCACTCCGATTTCTATTCTAGGACGGGAGAACCACCCCTAAATGGGGTCCCCGCCGCTCTGACGCTGATCCTGGGTTCCGCTCCCACATCCCCTAACCCCAGCCAAAACCAGACCACACCACCCTAACTGGAGCCCCCGACCTTGGCCCTGACCGCCTTTCCCTTACCTTGGACAGACACCCTGGCTGCCCGGCTCTCCTGTCGTCCTGCACTGTTGGTGGCCACACACATATAGGTCCCTGCGTCATTCTTCTCTGCTCTTGCCATCAGCAGGGAACCTCTGGACACCTGTCAGGACCAGATGCATTGTGAAGTCTCCCCTGCGGGGAGGGCCTCTGAGTGCGGAGGGAAGTCTAAGGCCTCACCGTCTCCCCTTCCTCAAATTCTGCAGGGGACATTGGGCCAGGGGGCGGATCAGTCCCTCGGGTGTGCACAGTTGTGGCCAGGACAGGGTGAGGCGTGGGGAAGGGGGTTACACTCACCAAGTGCCGCCCTGGCTGCAGGGCCAGGGGTTTCCCATCCTTCCACCATGAGACTGTGGGCTCTGGGTGGCCCCAGGGTGGCCCACACTGCAGAATCACCTGCTCGCCCACCGTGGCCACCGCGTCCCGAGGCTGGACCTGGAAATCTTCCCGAAGGACTGTGGGGAGGAGGGAAGGTGGCAGAGAGCGGGACCCAGTCCCCACATCCAGGTCCTGCCTTGGCATCTCCCAGCGTTCTGCATTACCTACCTTTCCGCTGCCTTGAGCTCACTCTTCAGAGCCCCACCTCCCAGGTCTCCCATCTAGGACCACCCCCAACCCGGGTCTCCACTTCCAAGTCTCCCCACCCAGGCCTCACCAGCCACAGACAGCCGAGCGCCCCGGCTGACTGCCGTGCCCAGCAGGTTGCTGGCCTCACACGTGTAGACACCCAGGTCTGTGGACAGGGCCTGGTCATCGTGGGCACGGCCCCGGGGAGGGGGCCGCAGCAGCAGGAGGGTTCCGTCAGGTAGGAGGTGGTGGATGTCTGGGGGCACCATGCTCAGGGGATGCCCATTCAGCAGCCAGCGGATGGTGGGAGGCGGCTGGCCTGAGGCCTGGCAGCTCATCTTAGCCGGGCCAGGGCCCTGGAGCAGCTGGTCCTCGGGGTGGACGAGGATCTGGGGTGGGGAGTCCTGAGCCATGCCTCCTGGGAGAGGAAAGGAGGTGGAGCCCAGTCTGACTGCAAATAGGGCCCCCGAATCCCTGCACGCCTCATCTTCCTCCTCTTGCCTGAAGATCAGTTCCCAAATAACACGCTAGCTGGGAGGGGAGAAA